>BQNB010203781.1:0-10739 GCA_026074375.1 Tanacetum coccineum | reverse complement strand
ACGTAACCCCGTTTTGACCAATATATTGTTTTATATTATTAAAAAAAATAAAATAAAAAATGAAATGATATAAAAATATGTAAAAATAAGTAGGCCCGTAGGCTAAAACAAGGGAGATTTTGACTTAACCGAATATTACACTCTAGCTTTTCCCTTAACTTTCAAGACTAAGCGTTTGCAAACTTAAATTTTTTGCAAAGAATGAAAAATGATAGAGTTGAATATAAGTTAGATGCTAAGCGTGGAGTAGTTAGATATCTTTAGAGCTCATAGAGGTTAATTGTGGCTTTTTGCTCCCATCAGCTAGATAAACGCAATAAAATAATTTTCAATAAATAAAGTTGCATGGTTTTTACGATTCTTAGTTTTTAATCCCTTCTTAGAGGATTCCTTCTGATGAAAGTAAGGTACACATCGAGGTTTTGTCAGTGTTGTGGGGAAATAGGCTACCGTTTCCTAACGGCTCATTCCCGTTGACTCGGAAGTTAAAAAACCACAGGACTTGAAATTTGGCTATAATAAAATGCGATATACTGAAGCCGAAATAAGACTACTATTTTTTGACGGTTCACTCCCATTGACTCAGTTGTTTAAAGGGTGGAAGTAATAGTAATAATAATAATCCGAGACTGATAAAAGTTTACTGTTTCCTGACGGTTCGCTCCCGTTGACTTAGAATTCAAAAAGGTCAAGGAAATTCCTGAGGTCAAAATAAGACTACTATTTCGTGATGGTTCGCTCCCGTTGTCTCAGTTGTTAAAAGGACCGAGGGCTAATACTGTTGCAATAATAATAATAATAAAGCCAAATTTCGACTCTTGGGATATCTAAATAAAGCCTCCGTCTCTAGACTCGTAGTTGAGTTGTTTCAGATGAAATAAAAAGGATATCCCCTAAATCATGTGAAATTAGAACCTTAATGTGGACCTTGTTCTCAGCAAATCGGTTCTTTCGGAAAGGATTTCAAACTATTTATGGTTTAAACCGGTCTCCTTTATAATAATAAGACCATAAAATAAGTGATCTCATTTCACTTTATGTTTTTCAAATAAAATCCTTAGAGGAATTAGGAATAAGGGAGCGAGAAGTAGCTGCACTTACACAATTAACATTTATGAGTAGTGTTAGCATCTAATTTTATACATAGCTGTGATTTTATTTTAAGCTTGGTTTGGGGATTGTGAAAATCGAGGATGATTATCATTGTCTCCTGGAGACACCCAGTTTGCGTGTTTCCCGTTCTTAAATGAAAGTCAAAAATGTTGTAGTATCACAAAAAAAATTAGTGATAATAATAAATTTATGCATATATATAAAAATGATAAAACAGGGCGTTTTAAACTAGTAATTTCCTAATCCCCTTAGATGAACACTTAGCTACTTATCGAGGTAATTAGTCTAAGGGGGTTGAAATTTTTGTTTTCTCATGATGTGTAATGACATGCGTATAGGACACGAAAATAGCTTAGTATGGGGGAATTTTGATATGTTTTTAATCACATATCAATTCTCTTTATTAAAACGAGCTTAAATGACCAAAAATACACAAAAAATGCATTGTATATGTGTGTATTGTGAATTGTGTCTTGCAGGTAACGGATATACCAAAAATGGACAAAAAGAAGCCAAAAATGGACAAAACCAAGCACGAGATTGTAAGAGCGTGAGAAAACGAAAATTGAGCGCATATTCATTTTTGATGGGCCAACCCGAACCCGTTTAATGGGTCGGGTCAGCCCATTAATATTTAAATATTACCAAGCCTCCTAGCCTTTTAATAATATGCCCTTATATAAATCACAAATCCAATACCATTTTCGGTCACAAAGTGATAAAAAAGCCCAAACCCACCAAAACCCAGTCTAAGTCAAAGTGATATAAACGCAGGGTCAAAATTTACTGTTTATCTCTTTCATTTCCCTTCTGTTTTTACACACAAAACAAAGAAAAACAAGTTAATACCCTTCACCCTGTCTACACACGCCATCCTTATAGAAGGGCCAGCCTGACACGTCTGAACACAAACTAGGCCACGTGGCAATCTAAAGGGTTCATACTGGTGAGAGACGTGGAGAGAGTGATCAAGGGCTCAAAATGGATTGACTTTGATTGAAGGGTTGGGATTGATGCTAGGGGCGCTCCTGAAGATCTAGAATCATCCCCTCCTCACTATAAATAGAGGGGCTCTATCACACAGTGAAATCATCTAGCTTAGTGTAGTTTTTAATCTAGCTTATTTAGTGTAATTTTAACCTTGTTGTCTTTTTCATTATTGTAATTTCCTTTTCCGCTTGTAATCCTTTCAATATTAATAAATTTTCAGTTTTTCTTTTAAATCTTGTGTTAAATTCTTATTTTACTTTATTGTAATTTGTTAAAATGAGTTAATTTATACGCTCTATAAGCTTATAATTAACCTTATAAGCTATACTTATTCAGTTTAAGCCTCCTTTAAGCTTAACTAAATAAGCAGCTTGTCTTTATCACCTCAAATAAATGAATAATCATTTGAAGATAGCCGACTTGGAAGGGGCTTATAGGCTTATTCAGAGCTTATTCTTTAAGCTAGCCTGTAGATCTAAGCTTGAAAAAGCAATTTAGATCCAGGTTTAGCTGGGATCAAAGTACATGTTCTATTTCTCTATTTTAGCTTAATTTTCTTATTCAGCTTATTAGTTTGCTTATTATGTGCTTATTATTGCATATTTGTGCTTATTTAGTCTAAAAGTAGCTTATTGAATTTAGTTTATAGTTTAGAGTAGCTTGTTTTAAGTTTTTAAGAATGTGTGTATTTTAGAGTCAAAATTGCTTGTTAGATTAGCTTATTGTTTAGTGCTTATTCTTCTGAGGTTTTTGCTTTTAAGTACTTATTATCTATGGTGCTTATTCTGTTTTCAACATTTAAGGCATTTTAAGGTCTGAATTAGCTTAAAAATAAAAATTCAAATTTTAATGGGGTGTTTGGGATAAGTAGTGATAATGCAACAAAATTAAGTGTAGTCTGTTTTTGGTGTTCAAATTGGTTTTCATTACCTCTAAATTAGTCTTAAAGTTAGTTTTAATAAGCTTAGAGTTGGTTTTGTTAAGGTTTGAAGTTTGTGTTATCAAAAGTTCAAGTATGCAGGTTCAAAGTTTTTTCAAAAAACTTATTTGTCAATTTTCTCAAAAATGCATTTAATATGTGGTTTTTTACTAAAAAATGATTTCATTTGCATCAAGTAACATCTGTTTTGAGTTATAAGGCTTTGGAAAAGCCTTAGGGCATCTTAAATTAAAAATAGTCTAGTAGTAAGTATTTGGGTTGAGCTTAAAAGTCCTTTATGTGCAGACCTTTTAAGTCAAGAATCTAGTTTTACTTTGTTTAATTTTGATTAATTTTAGCTTATTGTAGTCTAGATTCAATCTGTTTCAAGTCTTCAGTTTGGTAAATGTGTTTTGGAGTCTTAATTTTAAGCTTAAAAAGGGTCGGTTATCTAAAAAATCCAAAAACAAAAGTAGTAGTCTGTCAGTTTCATTTGCCTTTTTCTAGCTTATTTCTTTAAATAGTTGTTTAAATTTTAGCTTATTTATGTTAGTTAGTAGTATAAGTTTTTTCTATTTTTAGTTTTTCAGCTTATAGCAAGTGCTTATTGGTTCCTCTATTTGCTTAAAGTTAGTTTAAGGTCCTTTATAAAGTGGTTTTGTCAAACTGTCTTGAGACTTTTTAATGCTTTTCAGCTTATTTGTTGCTTATTTTTGTCATCAAGTGCTTATTCGAGTCTAGGGTGGGTCTGTTTTAGCTTGTTTCCTTTTGTTAGTCTTATTAAGGCTTATTAATGCTTATGAAATCTAACAGTTAAAGCTAAAAGCAAATAAGCAATCTATCACTTTTAACTGGTCCTTTCTAGCTTATTAATAAGTTATGGATTTAAGTCTTTCATTAAAGTTTCTTTTTGTTGCTTATTCTTTAGCTTTTTCAAAAAAAAATGTTTTTCATAAAAAGGTAGGTCAAAAGACTCGAACATGCGACCTCTCTCACACAACACACACGCCTTACCAATTTGCCATTGGGACTTTTTCATTTAACCTTTGCACCATTTAATATAAAAGCCTAGTTTAAATTTAGCTAAATTTGCTTGTTTGATTTTTCCCAGCTTATTGGCTTTAGCTTTTTCACTCGTTTTTCTTTGATAACCTTAGAATCAGTGATTTTTATAAAAAAAATTAAATTTTTAGGATTAAGTTTAGTATTTTTAGTCTAAATTTTAGTATTATTTAGTTTAAAATAGTTTTAATTAGTTTAAAAATTCAAAAAAATATTTTTCTGTTATTAAAAATTAGTTTAATACATTTTAAGTTTAGAAATTTGCATTTTAAGTTTTTAGAGTCTTAATTTGTCAATTTTAGTAAATTAGTTAATTTATTTTAGTTATTAATAAGTTTTTAATGTTTAAAATGTCGTTAGGTTTTTAAATTGCTTTAATTTGTAGTTTAGCGTGCCTTTATGTGCTTTCCCTTTGCGTTTTTAGATTTAGAATCCAAATCCAAAATATTGAATATTCAAGCACGCGATTACGAACCGAAACAAGATTTTTAATTCATGCTTTGTTGGGAAAACGACTCGGGAACGATTTAATCTTTATCCTTTCCTAAGGGTAATTTATAATCCATGTTTTTCGGAAATATATTTTATTAGTAATTACTCTTTCACAAGAGCGGTTTGCAAATTAATTGCTTTTAATATATATATATATATATATATATATATATATATTTAATATATATATATTTATATACTATATCATATTACTATATTTATATATATATATATATAATATATATATATATTAAAAGCAATTAATTGCAAACCGCTCCTTGTGGATAAGAGTAATTTGACTAATAAAATATTTGTTCCGGGAAAAAAATGGAATTATAAAATTACCCTTAGGAAGGATTAAAGAACAAATCGGTTCCAGAGTCGTTTTCCCACTAAGTGTGAAGATTGAAATTTGTTTCGGTTTGTGTGATCGCGTGCTTGAATTATTCAATATTTTAGATTATGGATTTAAATCTAAAAACACAAAAGGGGAAAGACATTATAAGGCACGCTAATTAGAAATTTAAGGGCCAACTTAAAAAATTACGACATTTTAAACAATTTAAATACTTATTTAATAACTAAAAATAAATTAACTAATTTACTAATAATTGACTAAATTCAGGACTCTAAAACTTTAAAATGCAATTTGCTAACTTAAAATGTATTAAACTAATTCTTTAATAACGAAAAATATTTTTTTGAATTTTTTAAACTGAATTAAACACTATTTTAAACTAAATAACACTAAAATTTTGACTAAAAATACTAAACTTAATCTAAAAATTTAATTTTTTTTATAAAAATACAAGACACTGATTCTTAAGGTTTATCAAGAAAAAAACGAGTGAAAAATCTAAAGGCCAATAAGCTGGGAAAATCAAACAAGCAAATTTGCCTAAAATTTAAACTAGGCTTAAGTATTAAATGGTGCAAAGGTTAAATGAAAAAGTCCCAAGGGCAAACTGGTAAGGCGTGTGTGTTGTGTGATGGAGATCACATGTTCGAGTCCTGTGACCTACCTTTTTAAGAATTTTTTTTTTTTGAAAAAGGCAAAGAATAAGCAACAAAAAGCAACTTTAATGAAAGACTTAAATCCTGAACTTATTAATAACCTAGAAAGGACCAGTTAGAAGTGACAAATTGCTTATTTGATTTTAGCTTTAACTGTTAGATTTCATAAGTATTAATAAGCCCCTAATAAGCTAACAAAAGGAAAACAAGCTAAAACAAACTCTACCCTAGACTCAATTAGCACTTAATGACAAGAAATAAGCAAACAAACAAGCTGAAAAGCATTAAAAAGTATTAAGACAGATTGACCCAAAACCACTTTTAAAGGACTTTTAACTAACTTTTAAGTTAAATAGAGAACTAATAAGCACTTGGTATAAGTTGAAAACTGAAAACAGATAAAGACATGCTCTACTAACACAAATAAGCTAAAATTAAACAAACTATTAAAAGAAATAAGCTAGAAAATGGCAAATGAAACTGACAGACTACTACTTTTGTTTTTGGATTTTTTTAGATAACCGACCCTTTTTAAGCTTAAAATTAAGACTCCAAAACACATTTACCAAACTGAAGACTTGAAACAGATTGAATCTAGACTACAAGTATAAGCTAAAATTAATCAAATTAAACAATAGTAAAAACTAGATTATTGACTCATAAAGGTTCTGCACAAAAAGGACTTTTAGCTCTACCACAACACTTACTATAGACTGTTTTTTAATCTAAGATGCCCTAAGGCTTTTCCAAAGCCTTATAACTAAAAACAGATGTTACTTGATGCAAATGAAATCATTTTTTAGTAAAAAACCACATATTAAATGCATTTTTGAGAAAATTGACAAATAAGTTTTTTGAAAAAACTTTGAACCTGCATACTTGAACTTTTGATAACACAAACTTCAAACCTTAACAAAACCAACTCTAAGCTTATTAAAACTAACTTTAAGACTAATTTAGAGCTAATGAAAACCAATTTGAACACCAAAAATAGACTACACTCAATTTTTTTGCTATTATACTACGTTCCTAAATTACCCCTTTTTTAAAATTTGAATTTTTCTACTTTTAAGTAATCCAGACCTTAAAGCCTTACTTAAATGTTGGAAAAAGAATAAGACCATAGATAATAGTAATTAGAAGCAAAAACCTCAGAAGAATAAGCACTAAAACAATAAGTAATCTATACTTAGCAATTCTTGACTCTAAATAGAAAGGATTTCTTAAAAACTTAAAACAAGCTACTCTAAACTATAAACTGAATTCAATAAGCTACTTTTAGACTAAATAAGCACAAATAAGCAATAATAAGCATAATAAGCAAACTAATAAGCTGAATAAGAAAATTAAGCTAAAATAGAGAAATAGAACATGTACCTTGATCCCAGCTAAACAGGGTATCTATAATTTCTTTTTCAAGCTTGGATCTAAAAGTAGCTTTACAGAATAAGCTTCTGATAAGCCTTATAAGCCCTTCCAAGTCTGGATTATTCTTCCAAATGGATTATTCATTTTATTTTGAGGTGATTTAAGGAAAGCTGCTTATTCAGTTAAGCTTAAAGGCGGCTTAACTGAATAAGTGATAGCTTATAAGGTAATGTGAGCTTATTGAGCTTATTAAGTAGTATCTAAACTCATTTTTAACACATTTTCAATAAAGTAAAATAAGAATTTAACACAAGATTTAAAAGTAAAACTGAAAATTTATTAATATTGAAAGGATTACAAGCTGAAAAGGAAATTACAATAATGAAAAAGACAATAAGCTTAAAATTACACTAAATAAGCTAGATTAAAAACTACACTAAGCTAGATGATTTCACTGTGCATAGAGCCCACTCTATTTTATAGTTGAGGGAGGAAGGATGATTCTAGATCTTCAGGAGCGCCCCTAGCATCAATCCTAGCCCTTCAATCAAAGTCAATCCATTTCGAGCCCTTGATTACTCTCCACGTCACCTCATCCAATAAGAACCTTTAGGATTGCTAGTGTGGCCTTGGTTGTGTCAGACGTGTCAGGCTGAACTTCTAGAAGGGAGGGCGTGTGTAAAGGGTGAAGGGTTTTAACCTGTGTTTTTGTTGTGTGTAAAAACGAAAGGGAAGGGAAAGAGATAAACAATAAATTTTAACCCTGCGTTTATATCACTTTGACTTGGACTGGGTTTTGGTGGGTTTGGGCTTTTTTTATCACTTTGGGCCGGTAAATGGATTGGATTTGTGAATTATATAAGGGCATATTATTTTAAAAGGCTAGGAGCTTGGTAATATTTAAATTTTAATGGCTGACCCGACCATTTAAACGGGTTCGGGTTGGCATCTAAATTGTATTGCGCTCGATTTTCGTTTTCTCACGCTCTTACAATCTCGTGCTTGGTTTTGTCCGTTTCCGGTTCTTTTGGTCCATTTTTGGTATATCGTTACCTGCCAAGACACTATTCACCAATACTCCATATACAATGCATTTTTTGTGCATTTTTGGTCATTTAAGCTCGTTTTAATAAAGCGAATTGATTATGTGATTAAAAAACATATTTAAAATTCTCCCATTACTAAGCTTTTTTAGTATGTCTTAAGCAATGTCATAGTACACACATAAAAACAAAAATTTCAACACCCCTTCCTTAGACTAATTACCTCGAAAAGTAGCTAAGTGTTCATCTAAGGGGATTAAGAAATCACTAGTTTAAAACGCCCTGTTTTACCATTTTTATATATATGCAAACATTTATTATTATCACTAATTTTTTTTGTGATACTACTACATTTTGGAACTTTCATTATTTATCATAACTTTTAGGGATAAGATAAGAATTAAATAACATTATTTAAAAGGCTTTAAAAAGGGGAGTTCGTCATCCTTTATTTTCACAATCCCCAAACTAAGCTTAAAATGAAATCACAGCCAAATATAAGATAAGACGCTAACACTACTCATAAATGCTAATTGTGTAAGTATAATCATAACTTTTCGCTCCCATTATTTCTAAATTCCTCTAAAGATTTTATTATTATTATTATTGGTGACAAATAAATTATGCCCTTATTAATAAAAAGTAAACCCGGTTTAGACCATAATTAGTTTGAAATCCTTTCCTAAAGAGACGATATGGTGAGAATAAGGTCCACATTAAGGTTCTAATTTCGCATGATTTAGGGGTTATCCTTTTTATTTCATCCGCAACAACTCAACTACGAGTCCAGAGACGGAGGCTTTATTTAGATAACCCCAGAGTCGAAATTTGGCTTTATACTTATTATTATTGCAACATTATTAAACCTCGGTCCTTTAGAAGGCTGCAACATCGGTTGTGAGCCGGCAAGATGCAGCAAACATATTTCGACCTCGGTAATTTCCTCGACCTTTTAGAAGGCTGCAACATCGGTTGTGAGCAGGAAAGATGCAGCAAACTTTTATCAGTCTAAGATTATTATAACAATGTGCCTTATTTTGAAGACTGCAACATCGGTTGTGAGCCGGCAAGATGCAGTAAACTTTTATCAGCCCACAGTTTTATTATTATTATTACCTCCACCCTTTAAACGACTGTCACATCGGTATGCGAGCCGACCATGATCTAGAAGTCTTATTTCGGCTTCGGTTTATTACATAATTATTATTATTATAGCCAAATTTCAAGTCATGTGGTCTTTTAACAACTGCCACATCGGTATGCGAGCCGACCATGGTCCAGGAGTCTATTTCCCCACAACACTGACAAAACCTCGATGTGTACCTTACTTTCACCAGAAGGAATCTCTACGAAGTGATTTAAACTAAGAATCGCAAAAACCTAAAGCAACTTTATTTTATTCAACAATTATATAGCGTTTAGTAAGCTGGTGGGAGCAAAAAGCCACAATTAACCTCTATGAGCTCTAAAGATATCCAACTAATCCACGCTTAGCATCAAACTTATATTTAACTCTATCATATTTCGTCCTTTGCAAAATTTTAAAGTTGAGCAAACGCTTAGTCTAAAAAGCTAAGGAGAAAGCTAGAGTTTAAAACTCGGTCAAGTCAAAAGCTACCTAGTTCTACGGGCCTACTTATTTCTATACTTTAATATTTTCATCATTTTTTTTTCATTTTATATATATATATATATATATATATATATATATATATATATATATATATATATATATATATATATATATCATAATAAAACAATAAAAAATTTAAAATTTTGGTCAAAACGGGGTTGCGTGGGAACACATATAGGCACAGGTATGATCACATTTCGATAGAAATCCCCCCCCCCACACTTAGACGGACATTGCGCCTCAATGTTCACAATGTCGGGTTTTAACTCCCCACACCAACGAAAAAGGAAAATGCAAAAATTCCAAGTGTGAAAGGGGAAACACAATTAATATACATGATCAGGATTGATGATTCCAAAATAAGAAGAAGATCAAAGACCGGATGATTAGAGGATTGGAAACAAGCATGGGTCTTCATGATCTTGAGGAATCCTGCAAAAAAACGGTACCACATACCATAGAAAGAAACACGCCCCCACACTTAGGATATAAAATCACACACTATCTTGTTAATCAAGAAAATAGAAAGAAGAAAAGACACTGGTTGCCTCCCGAGAAGTGCTTGTTTTTGTGCGAGTCTCTAGCTTGACTCTCCCCGAATTCCTTTGTCCTTGGGGCAGAAACAGAAGAATGGAAAAATCACTATCGGATTTTCATATGCCACCGGCTTAAGAGAAGAAAAATGAAAAGTGGAAATGCCGGGGTCAAAAATAGTATCCTCACTCCCGAAGGAGAAAAGAAAAGAAGAATCCACCGAATAAGTGAGATAAGGAAGAAATATTCGGATAACATATGTAATGGGAAAATAATGGCGATCCTTAAAGGTTAACTTCACAAATGTCAGAGAAAAACTCTTCTCATAAATCCCGGGGTCGAAAACTTTGTCATCGGTCATCAAATCATCATTATCTGGTTCATCCTTTAAGCTTCTTGGGTCATGATCTAAATACACATCGGGAGGGATATTAGGGCTAGTGTCATCAATAAGCAAACTCTCAAGATAGATTATATCTCCCTCTGAATCAAAAAAGATTTACGTCATTAGAGATATATTCGTCGTCAAATTCGAAAAGAGGGTTAGAGAAAGTCATGGATTTTTCCTCAA
>BQNB010203779.1:0-10739 GCA_026074375.1 Tanacetum coccineum | reverse complement strand
TATTTGGCATTTTAAGTCCGTTTTTGGTTATTTCAGCTCGTTTTTAAAGGTAAAAGGTATGTGTAATTAAGCACATACCAATATTCACCACCACGATTTGATCGTATGGCCTTAATAGTCTTTCCGAGTTGATTTTCAACTTCATTCTTGAATACCTTAAATGTTTCAAAGACTTCATGTTTATGCTTAAGTAAATAAACATAACCATAACGACTATAATCATCAGTAAAGGTAATGAAGTAACTAGCACCTTTCTTTGACACATGTCTAAGTGGACCACAAACATCAGTATGAATTAATCCAAGTACATCTTTAACTTTCTCAGTTTTATGTGAAAAAGATTTTCTTGTCATCTTACCAAATATACAGGATACGCATTGATCAAACGGTTTATTATCCGTAGGTTTTAAAAGTCCATCATGTTGCAACTTTTCAATACGTTTCTAGTTTATATGTGCAAGACGACAATGCCAAAGATGAGAAGAATCCAAATTAGGTTTGGTTCTCTTACTGCTAATAGAATACATTGAATTAACGATTGGTAAAGTAGAATCACGAATATCAATTTCATAAATACCATTAACAGTAATAGCATTAAAATAAATCATATTATTCATTGAAACTGATAATTCGAAATCCGTAAAACATTGGGTAAAACCCTTATTAACCAAACGAGAAACTGAAACAACACCCCTAGTAATAGAAGGTGCATAATGACAATTGTCTAAAACAATAATTAAACCATTTGGTAAAACTAAGTCAAAACTTCCAATAGCTTCCACTTCCGCGCGCACACCATTGCCCACGTACAAGTAGAGACTACCACGCTTCAGCTTCTTTGCTCCTCTAAGTCCCTGTTTTGTGTTACAAATGTGAGTACCACAACCAGTGTCATACACCCAGGAATTTTTAGGAAATGCAAATAATTCAATAGTATAAATACCTGAAGAAGTGGATGCAACATTTTGACCTCCAGTTTTCTTCTTTTTCATCAACTCAGCTAGATACAAAGGACAGTTCCTTTTCCAATGTCCTTCCTCTTTGCAGTGGTGACATTGTCCATCTTTTGCCGGACGCTCTTTCTTGTAAGGTTGAGGCTTTTTGGGTTTAGTAGGATAAGAGTTTTTAAGACCCTTACCTTTCTCTTTCCCTTTAGCCTTACCTTGCGGTTTATTCTTCTGGACTCTACCACTTTGAATCGCCATCACATGTGGTGTAGAGGAAGCACCAACAATTTGCTGCTTGTTCCTCTTAATGCTTTTCTCAAATTCAATAAGCAATGAATGCACTTCACTTATTGTCTTCTCCATTGATTGCATATTGTAATTTTGCACAAAAGCTTGAAATTCACTTGAAAGTGAATTCAAGATAAAACTGATAGACACTTTATCAGGAAAAGCATAGTTGAGTGTAGCCAATTGATCCAGATAGCTTTTCATCAATAGAACATGATCGCTAACGGATTGTCCTTCAGCCTGCTTACATGAATGGAACATGTTCACCAACTCTTGGAGTTCAACACCCGGAGGTTTTCCATACATCTTTTGGAGCTCAGTAATCATCTCTTGAGGAGATTTGTTTTCAAATTGCTGATAGAGTTTTGGAGACATAGTTCCAAGCATCAAACAAGCAACTTCATTGTGACGATCAAAAAGAGCATTCCAATCAGCAAGAGCTTGATTATCAGCACTTGCGGCAGGTGCAGGTGGCAAGGGTGTTTCAAAAACATCCTGTAATTTTTCAGTACGCACAACAAGTTTGAGCGCACGCAACCACTCATTAAAATTTGGTCCAGTAAGTTGATGCTTCTCAAGCATTGACCTGAAAGCCAAACTTTTTGTTTTGGTTTGGGATTGTTGAGTGCCATCTACAAATAAACAAAAGTTCACATTATTATTTTCGATAATAATTTCTTTAAAGAAAATTAAATACCCATGCTTATAAAATAAAACATTAATTTTTGATAAAGCTAGGATCCACCTTGACATAACCACCACCACATCAGTTGATCTGCTAGTGATGATGATTATTCAAAGGGTAATTAACGTTTAATAATTGCACCTACACAACCCTACATTATGGGACTCACTTATGTACTCACAGTGAACATTCAAAAAGTAAGGCATGTTTATCCATCATATGCATGAGTTTAAGTTCTCACATATCTAACTTGATTAAGTCATTCCAACAAAAAACTGTGATTATAAGCACTGAACGTCTCACTTGATAAGTGTAATATATCAATCACCTTGGGTTACAAACCAAGAATAGGTCTCACTAATCATGGAAAAGTAAGTGCAAGTGTTTTTCTAGTTGGATGGCAAAATGACTTGGTTTGAAAGGGTACAGATTATTATCATGTCAAAACCATGTACAAAGAGCATGCAACATCTTTGTATCATGAATTTTATAAAACTATAATTTATAAAAACACCTTATGGACTATAAATTGCTAGTCTAATCATGGAAGATTTTATATCGGATATAAGCCGAATCCACTTTTGACTTTTTGCATTATATAATCCATAATAAATTCTGAATTTCGATAACGTTAAGTCAAATTTTTAATATGTATTTCGAAAAACCCTTTGCTTTGATGTACAATACATAACAATTTATCAAAAGCAAACGATAACAAACAACTTGAAAACTTATATCCGATTAACATATTAATCACATACCACATCATAAACCAATTGATGAAAACTTAAATCTATGTGATTTAAATTCAAAACCACATAGCATAAAACTGTCAAAACAATTTAAATTTTACTTCAGGTCACATCAGAGTGCAGCTAGAGTCTTCTCGAGCCTTAGCTCAAAACTACAAAGTTATAGATCTACAAGTCGTGGACCATCCACAAAAATTTTAAATTTTTTCGATATCGGATGAATTTATTATGAATCTTTTTTACTAACATGTGTCATAACACTTACGAAAAACGTAAAATTCAACAAATACACATCCAATAACCGATTATCATCATTATGAATGTTTAACAACTTAACAGTTATTATATGTTCAAAAAGCATAATACACATGTCATCAATCCAGGGTAAACTTGCAAGTTCCACATGGATCTCATCAAATTAACATTAATAAAGCATGAAGATTCATATAACTACATAATACATACCGATTATTAACAATTAATCTACGATATCCATCAAATAAAAATTACATAAATCTTAGGGTTTTGTCTAATTTAATTTTATTAACCCTAATTAGGGTTTATGAACACAAGATCATCAAATAAAAATTAAGACAACATCAAAACCTAGCAATTTTTAACGTTCTTGATAACAATTATGTAATTTATAGATTTATATGACCGGCTCTTGACGCCACTGTTAGAATTAGTAGACATTAAGATCATATTAACTATTAATAAATACGAGCACGCAGCGAAAGACTAGCACGTAAGATCATTCACATAGTCATATAAATTAACATAATAATACTAAAGAAAGCGTACCTTTTTAGCAAATCTTAAATAATTAATCAAGACAATATAAGATCAAAGTATGATCCTCTTTGATTCGTACGCACGTGTGTTAGCGATACAATTAGAATGTCGCTTTTTATTAAACAATAACAAAACAACTTTTAAGTTGATTAATCAAATCGGTTTTCCCACTTGGTTGGGTGTATCCGATTGACTCAACAAGAGAGAAGGAGAAGAGAAAAGAAGTTTTGCTTTTAGGGTTTCACCAAAAGACCTATCAAAACAATGAGCCTTGATTTGTTTATATAGGCATGAGGAATTTGTTATAAGGAAACAAATTATCACCTCCTCTTGTTGAGGTATAACCAGCCCTAAACACAAGCGCACAACCCAAGCCAAAACTTTATTTTCTCATTATTTAACATTAAGTCATTTATGTTAACATTTAACGACCGTTAAATAAATTCCGTTAAGTAACTAATTAATTAACGGCCGTTATCTTATTATTTACACAATTAATATAAATTAATTAATTATATTTATTGAATCCAAACGCTATCGTGTGCGTCTCCAAATGCCCGAGTCGCATTCCGGACATATATTATTTACGTGTACATTCTTTCAATAAAATTCAATACCATGTAATGCATTCTATTTACAGTTTTTTCTCCCACTATCCATTCCTCCTACATTCATGGCCCTTTAGTTTTCTTTTTGAATAATCTAAAATATTTTAAATTTATGTATTTATAAATAAGATATTTACCATTATATTCTTTAACATACCCATTGCATACATATTACATTTCTCTTTCTCATTCCTTAATATGAACCAAGCACGCCCTAAATAAATCCTAAATAAATATAGGGTTAGTAGTAACCATACCTTTTTGTCGGCGCAATTGATGAGATAAGAAGATATGTAATTATGTTATCTAAAAGGTTGTCGGTGCACACAAGATTAATGAATGAATGTTAAAACCCTAAGTGTTACGGGCCTGATTTACTTTGCTTGGCCCAAGTTTAGTGTGGGCCCATCTATTACTATTGTGAATATTAAAGGTGGTGACCGGTTCGGTTATTGGTTATATTCAATTAGTTAGGTTAAATTTTTTTTAACTCGAAAACCGACCTGAACCTAACCGACAACCGAATTTAAATTCGATTCGATTTACGGGTTGACTCGAATAACCCGAATTACACAATTTATTTTAAAATAATAACAATTACATAGATATTTAGTAAAAAAGAAAATGTTTCAAGCATAAAAAGTGTTTTTTTTTTTTTTGGAACGGCAATTTGTGGCTACATGGCCCCTAGCCCAGAAGGCGTAGCGAGCCCACACAACCAGGTTGGGTCCAGCCCAGAAGGCAATGGCACCCTTCCCTTTACACACGCGGGAGGAAACCCCTATCGCCCTAGACAAGACTCGAACATGAGACCTTGCCTAGGAGGGTAAAACCTCCATACCATTGGACCAAATGCCCGTTGGTAAAAAGTGTTTTTTTTATATTTAGATAAAATTGTAAAGGTCTTTTTATATATCTAAATATATAAAAAATATAAATATTTATATAAATTCGTTTTTCGGTTCGGTTTTTCAAACCCCATATCCAACCCGAAAACCGAATTCGTTTTTCGGTTCAGTTCGTTTTGACAAATTCGGTTCGGTTATTAGTTCGATTCAATTGTTTTCGGTTTGGTTTTGGTTTTCGGTTTTTGGTTTTTTCGGTTTTGCTGCTCACCCTTAATTGTGATATCTTTCTCGAAACAAATAAGATATTTGTACACATGACTACATCGAGACATTATTTATTGGGACTACGAAGACCCGTACATCGAGACATATATGTTTACCACCACGATACAAAATGTTCAAATTTTGTAAGAACTGATTCTAATGTGTTTTATTTAAAAACTAGTTCAATCTAGCTATGACGTTATGTCACAAAGTGCAAAACATTATAAGCATTGGAACTTATGTAGTTTATATATGTTATCTAGTGATGTTACAAATTTTGGCAAACACATGATAGAAACATATATCTAAACTCTTTTGAATATTAATTTAGCACCTTTTCATATGAATCGCAATTCATAGATAACTAAGCAACTCTACTAGTAACTTATTTCATATTATAAATAGTTGACAACTATACATGAATAAACTTTTGCGACCACACTAGGTGGATTTGCACCAAATTTTAGGCGATGGTGACCATGCACCGAATTATTTTTTTCGTTTTGGGCCTTGTTAGGCTTGTAATTGTTTTTTTTGCCTTGTTAGGCTGTTTTTTGAAATATTTTTATATAATAGTTTTAGGCCGGTTGGGCTTTTCTTTACCTTGCTGGGCTTTTTTTTTCTCCTTGTGAAACAACGCCGTATTAAACGGCAATTAAGATATAGTCAAATTGGGTTATGCTAATGCCACACTTGAAAGTGACAGTTATTCCTTTTTCATGTCAACAACTTGCATTATTTTAAATGCAATGGTTGAGCTACAAAAAAATTACAAATTCTTTTTCACTAAGAGCACGGGGTATGGTTATGAGTCGAGGCTCAAGCCGTGAGTAAAAGTGGTGTCACATCATTATTTTTTTTCCATAACACTAAAATACCCCATAACATCAAAAACACCATTCCTAGTCAACATTATAACTTTTGGTGTTATGAGGACCTCACTTTTTTCACTTTTTTTATTCATTTATATATATAAAAAACTTATAAACTTAAAATTTAAATTTCATTAATTAAAAAAAACAACATTACATAAACTTAAAAAAAAGCACATAAACTTAAATAAAAAAACATAAACTTAAATAAAAAAAATTAACTTAAATAAAATACGACAACAATTTAGAAGTTAAAATACGCCGCCCGGGTCTTGTCTTTCAAA
Organism: Tanacetum coccineum; assembly: GCA_026074375.1. Classification (NCBI taxonomy): domain Eukaryota; kingdom Viridiplantae; phylum Streptophyta; class Magnoliopsida; order Asterales; family Asteraceae; genus Tanacetum; species Tanacetum coccineum. Next base: position 4,396 of record BQNB010203779.1, on the reverse strand, counting down.
GCCTCGATCTTCGCCACGTCTTCCGGATTCATCCCGGTAGTGTCGAAAGTAAGAATCTTCAAGTCTTCATTTCTTTTTTGAATTTTGCAAACCGCGAGTTTAGCCGCTAGCACGCGATCCACTAATTCTTTTTTCGCTTCACGATCCAACAATATTTGTTCTTGCATCAATTCGGTTACCCGGTTTTTAGATGAACCGGAAGTGGCGGATGAGCTTGGCGAGGAACGTTGACTTTTTGACTTTCATGGAGCCCCGTATCGACGCGGTATAGCATCGTCTCCAAATATTTCGGGGTCTTCTTCGGTTACCCGTCCTCGGGTTCTTCGTGCTTGTGTCGACTCGGGGTTTTGCCACTTATATTTATCTCTAAAAAAAGTCAAGCACTCCGATGTCGAAACTCACTATTTGTTTGATCACGAAACAAAATGAGTACCCGGGTATACCAATTTTCTTCATTTTCGCCACTTAAAAGGTCTGTTTGGTCGTAAATCGAGTTAAACTTGCAAACATCTTTATTCATCGGCGTCCACTTGTAACATTCCGTATTTTCAGGTCATTTACGACGTCATCTATTTTGCTAATCATTTTTTTTCTCTCGTACGCGTTTACTTATATTTTTAATAGTTAAGTTAAATCGCGTAAGCTATAAATCAAACAATTAAGCGTTTACATCAATCAAGTATTAAATAATTATTTTGAGAATAATTATGATCATTGTTCATTTATTATTATCGGTTACGTAAATTATATTCGTTTCGCGATAAAGTACGTTTTAGCATACCCGGAATCACAAAAATTAATCTACGCTTCAACAAATACCTATTTTTATTCTCAATGCTCAAAATTTATAAAACTTTACCCACATTTACCTCTTGGGCCGAAATTACCTTAAAAGAAATAAGCTAGATCATACATTCTCAAGTATACACATTTAAATAAAACTACACTTACATTTAACTTACACATTTTTCACCTCTAATAATACTTTCACTACATTTTATTATCAAGATAAGAACTAGACAAACTCTTCCATAATTTCATGGGATGATATGCTCATTTGGGGACATAAAGACATAAGTGTTAATGAGCTAGTATATGTACATCTTAGGACTAGTAAGTCTTGACCAAACTTTTCCTAAAAACCCTCATGGTGTTCTTTTGACTAGTCTAAGCATATATAATGCATTAGCAATGCAAGTAACACATACAAGTGATATTCCTTAAGGTGAAAATCAAACAAATACTCTTTTTTCCTCCTCCCTAGCTCACGGCTCAAAACCCTCAATGTACACAACTCATATAAATTTTTCTACCACTTATACAAGCATACACACAACATATATAAGACTTACTAAGATGGTTTGAAGGTTAGGTTAAGCCTTTACAAGTGTTAAGCAAAAAAAATGGAAGATTAGGGTTTAGGGTTCCTTTGATTGTGCAAGCTTTGGTTTATAATCTAAACAAGGGTTTAGAACATATTTCTCATCATCATACATCACTATAAGGTTATCTATAAACCTTTATGTCTTTACTTTTATCATTTTATGTGTTTACATGTTCTATATAACTAAATCACCACTTAGGATATGATTAACTTGTAAAAGTGGATTTTTCTTGTAAACATAATTTTATGAACTTGTACACATGTTATATGAATGTAAATATGGATCTTGGACTCTAATATATGTAAGTCATATGTGGTTCCTTGTTTTACTGAATGGATATTTGCAACCAATAAAGGATGATAGTCAAGATGTATAAATACAACTGACTATGTAAACCTCCAAACTTTCTGTTTGAATTCGACATCCCACCTGGTCATTTTATATCTTTATAAGATAGTACACCTCATGACGATTCCAAAATGATAAGGAAAACTAAATCGAAAACCGATTTATAACAAAAAAGATACGACGATTTCAAGTTACGTTACAATAAATTACTTTTATAAAACTATTTTTTATTAAAAATTACTATTCAACCAAGAAACTTATATTTTTAAAAACATCATTAATATGATAAACTTTTAAATAGAAAACATGAACTCGAAAGAATCGCTAAATAACAAGTTAAAACGACTAAGTTACGGACATTTCAATAACTAAATCTATAAAATAAATATATAGCTGTATGGAATAGTAAGAATCACTATTCATAAAAAAAACTCAAAATTTTGAAAAGGATTATTATTTTATAACTGTCTTAAATACGAAGGCATGGACGTAAGAACGAAGAAACAGACTAAAACGAGAAGTTACGCCAGTTTTACTAAAGTATACTTATAAAACATTTTTACTTATAAATATGATTTCGCTAAAACGATTAGATGGTGATGTAGCTATATAGACCTATATGTGGTATTAGTTATCAAAGTACTTATATTACTAGGGAGTTTCATAATGAGGCTCTTCGGGGTGGCGTATCGACGAGGTTGTGGATTTACGATTTAAAACCGTCCTAGCTCCTCATACGTCACTACATGACCTCTTATTCATGATAGCCCGGACCGATAGTATAATGAGCTATCGACCTAATTAAATAATCAAAAGTGTTTAGTACTTATACGACCTATATTGGATTAGGTTGCCTTCGGATTCCTTCGTGACGCATTTTTCTATTGTGAATACTTGTTGATTACCATTCACTCGAGGTGAGTTCATAGCCCCCTTTTTACTACGTGATTGTTTTACAAAATCTACGGGGTGAATTACATTGCTTGTTTTACTATTGGACACAAGTGTTTTTCTAAGTGTTTTCAAAGTGTTTACAAAGTGTATGCTATCCAGATTACTGCCTGAATATTATTGCTAAGTTACCTTATTGCCGTGAAGTCCCTATTTATCATGAACCGTTAATTGCTATTGTAGTAAGCGCGAGTGTTGTGGATAGATCTATCGGGACTGACAATCCCCACCTTTCCTTGGGTCACTAGTTTGATCAAGGTGCATTTAACATTGAGAGGTGTTAGGTTGTTGGCAAGCATCCTATATTCTGTTGGGGCACAAATCCAGGTTAAGGTTCTGGGGTCATGAGCTTAGTGCAATAATAAATGTTTTGGACTACTGAATGTGTTCAGAGTCTACTATTACTTCGATCTTGTGGTCCACCCTTTTTACCGATAAACCTATGATTTCACTCAACCTTTGTGTTGACTTTTAGCATGTAATTTCAGGTCCTAGGGTATGAAGATTGGAGGGGAGCCGTGGCGGATATCAATGAAGACGGATTCTGTGTTTTATCTATATTCAATGCAACTTTTATTATCTTTAAAAACTTAAGTCATCTTTTGGTATTATGAAGCTTTTGGTATAATTAAAAATGTATGTGAAATGTTTATGACTTATAAAACATATGGGACCTAATGTATGAACTCTGATATTTTGCTATGGCATCGAATGAAATCTTATCTTAAAACGTCCATTTAAGGTCGTTTCCTATATCTGTTGTCGACTTTGGACGTAGCACCTATTGTTTACCATTCCGCTGCATAGTCGATTTAGGGGTGTTACAGATGTACCAGAGCCAGGTTATAGGTGCGGGTATTTTCAAAACCTAGTATATAACCCACATAGTTTAAAGATTTTCTTTTTCTTTCATTTTTAAATACAGAATCTTCATGCTTCTTTAAACCCGCAAATTTTTAAAAAAATGGACCAAAAGTGTTATACCCGGTAAAGATAGTGGACCAAAATTGTAGTTTTCTCGATATATAATACTTGGTTTAAATTCGATCTCTTACGTCTATCTTTTGACATATCAATATCTATTTCTATCGGTCAAATTATGTGAATATCGACTATCCTGATTAATTTATGATTATTTATATCATTCTCCATTATTTACCATGTGCCATAACTCTGCATACTTTTACAAATTCTCAACGAATTGTGTACTTGTGTTGCCAGAATCTTGCCGCCCAGGAGATTTAAGAAGAAATTTGTTAGGAAGATAGTGGAAAAAAATATGAAAAGACTAGAGCTGACTCAAACAATACTGGTGGATCCGGATCAACAAATACTGGAGGAACTGTTGTACCAGAGATGCATGGATGTTCGTATAAGACATTTATGAATGGCAAGCCTCACTTTTTCAAGGGGACTGAAGGTGTAGTCGGACTGAAATGTTGGTTCGAAAAGATGGAGCAAGTGTTTGAAATTTGCAAATGTTCTGAAGATGACAAAGTGAAGTTTGCCATGTGCACGTTCGAGGGTCGTGCTCTGACCTGGTGGAACGGAAATGTTCAAACTTTGGGACTTGCTAATGCTAATCAGATCCCCTGGAGCAACGTGAAAGCTATGATGACCACTGAATACTGCCCAACAACTAAAATCCAAAGGATGGAACAAGAGCTTTGGAATCTGACTCTGAAAGGAGATGATATTGAAGCTTACAACAA
>BQNB010203778.1:0-10739 GCA_026074375.1 Tanacetum coccineum | reverse complement strand
TTTATGACATTGCGTGAGGACACGACAATAGTTTAGTATGGGAGATTTTGATATGTGCTTAAATACACATACCTTTTACCTAATAAAATGACTCTAAATGACCTAAAACAAATGAAAAATACAGTGTATATGTGTGTTTTGGTTATTGTGCTGTGTAGGTAACTCATATTCGCAAAAGGACGAAAAACGAAGCAAAAAGAACAAAACCGGGCACAAGATTAGAATGAGTGCGAGATAACGAAGCCGATGGCGTATTTATCTTTAATGGGCCAACCCGTACCCATTTTAATGGGCCAGATCATCCCATTAACTTTGTATCTATACAAAACCCTTAGCCTAATTCATAAGCCTAATACAAAAATCCAAATCCAATCCATTTATACCACTAAACCCTCTTCCTGGCCCAAGATAAGTAATAAAAGCCCATACCCACTTATAACACGGGTCAAAGGTCAAAGTCAATTATATAACAACTCGGGTCAAAAAGAATTACTATTCATCATCCCTTCCCTCCCATTTCACCTCACAGGGTAACCATGGTAAATCACACCATTCACCCTCACACGCTCCTTCAAATACTTCTAGAAGGCAAGCCTGACAAGCTCTGACACCAACGAATGACACGCTAGAAATCCTTGAGCATCTGATTGATGGAATAGACGTGGAGAGTAATCAAGGGTTCAGATTATGATGGATTAAGATCAAGGGCCAAGATTAGAAGGCTTGGACGCTCTTGAAGTCCTAGAAGTTTCCCCTCCTCCCTATATAAAGAGAGGCAATCACACAGTGTAATCCATCTAGTGTAGGAGTAGTATAAATTAGTTTAGGAGTAGTATAGTCTTGCTTTTAGCTTATTTTCTGCTTATTTTAATGCTTAATGTAATCTCCTTTCAAGTTTTAATGTAATCTTTCAAGTTTTAATAAAAAGTTTTTGCAATTCCGTCTTTTAAATTATGTTCTACTTAAATGCATTTTACTTAATCATGTCTTAAGAAGTTAATAATATCTTATAATCTAGTGTTACTCAGTTAAGTTTTCTCATAAGCTTAACTGAGTTTTCTGTTCATTAATTCACTCATTTACCTTTGCTTATTGTGGATTGCTTAATGTGGGATGATAAGCCAAAAAGGGACGGGCTTATTGGACTTTTACTAGCTTATTTTCATAAGCTAGAGCTTGTAGAATAACTCTAAGAACATTTAGTCCTTGTTTTGAGCAAAGGACAAAGGTTAGTCTTCTATTTTACATTTTTAGCTTATTTTATGCATTTGCTTATTTTACTGCTTAATTATCTTAAGTTTTGATAAAATCTGTTTCAAAAATATAAAAATATGCATTTTGTTCTAACTTATTATTAAGTGCTTTATTTTCTGATTTTATTGCTTAAATGCCTTTCAAAAACCTTATGCTAAATATGTTTTCATGTTTTACAAGTTTTTATAATCTGTAGTGGTTTTTAGAATTTTAAATGGGTGTTTGGCACAAGCAGTCTTAACTTAGTTAAGACTGCTTGTTTAGCTTTTGGGTTGAAAAACCAGTTTTAATTAGCTCTAATCTAGTTTAGATATAAGTTTTAATTAGTTTAAAAGAAGTTTTGTTAAGTTTTGAAGATTATTTTATTAAAAGCTCAAGTCTGTATGTTAATATGCTTGTCAAACTGCTTATTTGATTGATCATCTTAAAAATGCACTAGAGTTGTAGTTTTGGTGATCAAAGTTAGTTAAACTTGTGCCAATGTGAATCCGTTTTTGGATCATTAGTCTTTGGAAAATCCTTTCAAGTAGTTTAGCCAAAAATTAGTCAAGAGTTAGTAGTTTATAGCTTTTTCCTTAAGTATCTTTAGCTGCAGGTCTTTGTAGGGTTCATTCTAGCATAATTTAGGTTAAATTTTGTTGAGTCTAGCTTATTGTGATAAGTCTTTAATTTGTTTTAAGTTTAAGTTTGTTAAAAGTCATTTTTAGAGTCTTAGAAAATTTTCATTTAGCTCTAAAAGGTATAAGAGTATGCAGTTTGTTTCAGCCTAGGTTTTTAGCTTATTAAGTGTTTGATTTAGCTTAATTTTAGTTTGTATGTGCTTAATAAGTCATGGTTTTATTCTGCTTTCAACTTTTAGCTTTTAACTTTGCTTATTAAGTCTGGGATTCAAGCCTAAAATCTATCTTCATGATCAAAAAGTCCAAAAATAAGTAGTGAGTCTGTCAAGTTTCATTTCCTCTTTTCTAGTTTTCAACTTATCTTGTCTGCTTATTTTTAAGTCCTAAGTGCTTATTTAGTCTAGGTCTTTTTCTATTTTCATTTTTTAGCTTTTTATTAGTGCTTATTAGTTCTTATTTCAGCTTAAATGTTTGGCAAAAAGACCTCTGAATCTGTCAAATTAAGTGCTTTGTCTTAATGCCTTTTAGTTGTCTTAGCTTATTTTGTTTGCTTATTTTTTATCACTTTAGCTTATTAGGTCTAGGTCTTAGGCTGTCTTGAGCTTATTTGCTTTTCTAGTTGCTCATTAAGTCTAAGTAAATCCAAACTGTTAGGCTTATTGTCATTAAGTTAGAAATCCAATCTGTCACTTTAGATTGCTTTTTATCTAGCTTATAAATAAGTTCTGAAAAAAGTCTCTTTATTAAAATTGCTTATTTTTGTTTGTTCTTTAGGTTTGTCAAAAAGAAAAATAAAAAAAATATTTTCAAAAAGGAAGGTCACAGGACTCGAACCTGTGACCTCCCTCACACAACACCAATGCCTCAACCAACTGCCCTGGGGTCTTTTTTCATTTAGTATTTGCAGCATTTATTTCATATAGGTTCTTTCAGTTTTAGCTTATTAAGCTTATGCGATTTTTCACAGCTTTTCTGTTTTAGCTTATTGAGTTACTTTTCTTTGAAAACCACCTTTTTAGCTTAAAGTACTTTTAGGAATATTCTGGGGCAGGGGGTACTAATAGGGGCACCCCTCTTTTTCATGCAAACATCAGATTTAGATACGTAAATGTTATTATTTTTGTCACGGTTGACACTAATAATAAAACTTTAAGGTTGTGTGTCAGAGATAAATGGAAACCAAACAGAGTGGTTGGAAAATAAAATAATAAAGAATGTAAGTGGGTGTTTAGATTAAATAAAGAAAGAGATAAAATTTAAAATATGGAGTATATTTGATATTTTACAATTATTGATTATAAGACAAAACATTAAATTATTTTTACTTTTATTATAAAAAGTGGGACACGTGTCGAGCATTGGATGAAGTCGAGCGAAGAGTTGAGCATAACTATATTGGAAAGAGCTCTAAAAAGTGACAATATTGTAGGAAAAAAAATGTACTCTTTTGGTACCTTTGTCATACAGTATATTTTTTGGGCGTACAAATGAAAACAATAAAGTACAACTTCACATAAACAAAGAAATATTTAGTTGGGGAATGTGAAACTTAAATATGATACTAGTTTATAGGATTGAAGTACAAGCAGGGGTGAGCATGGTGCGGATCGGTGCGGATTCTGGCAAAAACCACACCGCATCCGCAATTGCGGATTCTATTTTTTTTTTTTGAACGGCAACTTTATTAAAAGAAAACTAGCAAGAAGCTAGAATTACAAAGAAATTAAAAAAGGGTGTTGAATCCAACTATCCCAACTAATAGAGTTTTTTCCTCTAGCAATATACCAAGAAAAAGAACGCCTAACTATGTCTTCAAAAATACCATCTTTTCGAAGATACGTCCCTGCCCCTTCCCTCCAAAACCCTACCAATACCGAGAATGTGCCCTTGCTGCTTGCCCCGACGAACAATGGCCATGATTTGATCATCGGTGTAGGTGCCTAGACCCTGTAGCCTTAGCATCTCCTCCTATGTAGTGACAAAAACACAAGATAGTTAATATATTAGTCGGGTTAATACATTATTTCTCAACAAATCATTAAAGTGCATGTTTTGAAACAATACTAACATATAGAAGTCGCTCCTCGTCCCGCAAGAATACGCCGTCAACAGTATATGTGTCAAAGTAGGTCTAGATCAAGGACGGGTACTCTCGAGTGGAAAACTTAGTTATAATGTTTATTACTGCTTGCTCTCCATCTGTACATACACACGTATATAAGATGAAACAAATTAAAAACGACAAATCACAACACACCAAAGCATATAATGAGCTATATATATATATGTAAAATAATTATAATGTTTATTACTACTTATTCTCCAGGATCTTCAACACCTCAAAGCTATTCTCCGGGATCTTCAAAAAATGCAGAGTGCTCAAACTGCAAGCACTTGCTTGATAAGATAACGGTACTCAAGGCAACAGTGGACATGTATATGCATCCGGAACAACACATAGTTAATTCAGCTGCACTACTTCACGAAGTTTACAATGACATGGGAAAACTTAGTTTGGAGTAGTTTGTCCATTTGAATGTTAAATTCGTATGCTTTAAAGTTCGAGATTAAACTAGTTTTAAGTGGTTTTGTTTTGTAATCTCATATATGAATAATCGTTTATAATAGGTTTAAGTCTCCGTTTGTAAGTCGCGTTTGATTATCTGTCTAAGGACTCGCTTGTGTTACTACAAGTGGTATGTATAATATTTAACTAAATGAATGTTTGTTTTTGTGTTACTTGACGAATGTGCATCTTGAAAAAGTATACGGTATATCATGTTCAACTATAAAGGGTAGTGTAAATCGAACCGAACCGAGAAAACGTACCGAACCGAGGATACTTTTATATAATTTTTATTTATAAAATATATAATTGCTTTTATTTATAAAATATATAATTATATAGTTTTTATTTATAAAATATATAATTATATAGTTTTTGTTTATAGAAAAAAAATCAAAAGAGTATCCCGACGACATGTCGCCGGGGATTGTTTAGGCCACGTCACTTAAGTAGTTATTAACTTAGCAAACTACGCAAGAAAAAATCAAAATAGTATCCCGACGACATGTCGTCGGTGATCGTTTAGGTCACGTCACCCTTCAAGATCATTAACACTAAGCACTTGGCTTAAACAAAGCAAACCATGGTCAACTATTCCCCGACGACATGTCTCCGGAGAAACTTGAGCGGGAAAACTTACCGCCAAGTTTTTTGGTGACTTTTTTAGTCAAATTTTACCCCAAGTATCCCCGACGACATGTCGCCGGGGATTAGTTTTTCTAACTTTGAATAAAAAGCCATGGTTGAAAAACCAGTGCGCGGCACGTATGATAATTTTTTGTTCGTTTTAGCGTGAGGTATCCCTGCGACATTTGTCGTCCGGGATCATTCGTCGCCCGTTCTCCTTTTTCTTGTAGTGGCACCTAATCATTAATCTTCTTCATGTAAAATGTATGGCACATATTTTAACCTAGTTGTGAAAGTGGTTTAAAGGTACACCAAAATCAAGTTGGCACCATAGATTTAGCTATTAAGAAGTAAGTACATTAAACAATCTGGCGAACCAACATATTGAGAAGTTAAAAGAGAGCGTTAATAGTACTTGTGATTCAAATAATTTTTTGGTTTCAGAATGTCCGACGAGGTGGAATTCAACATAATATATGTTGAAATTAGCCATTGATTTACAATACGCGTTTTACAATTATAGTATGAACAACGCTTCTATTGCTTATGATCTTTATGATGGGGTATTGTCTCAAGATCGAGCAAAAGAAGCATTGTTCATACTATAACTGTAAAACACGTCTTGTAAATCAATGACGGATTTCAACATATCATATGTTAAATTTTACCTCGTCAGGCATTCCAAAATCAAAAAACTATTTAAATCACACAAGTACTCTTAATGGTCCTTTAACATCCTTGATACATTCGCTAAAGGGTTCTATGTACTTAACCACTAAACCTATGGTGTCGACTTAATTTTGGTGTATCTTTAAACCATATTTCACAACTAGGTTTAAAATATGTGTCATACATCTTATATGAAAGTGTGTACCATTTTCATACTTACTCGGTAGATGCTCTAGCAAATCTTTAAGACCTGTATCATTTGAATTAATGTTATCAACCGTAATAGTCATAACATTATTAGTTCCCCATTCGTTTATGCATTTTAAAAGTTTCCTACCGGTGTCTTCACCTATATCACTATTAATGCGTTTAAAATTTATGACATGTTTCCAATCATCATCTAGAAAATGTGTTGTTATTAATATTTTGACAAGTGGAAGTCCATGTATGCCGTTGTTAGGTGGATTGTGTTATTCAAGTAGCCTATGAACCTAACTAGTGTCTTTTTTCTTTAAGGTAGAACCTAGAAATATCCTTAGAAATAGTGTGACAGAATGGAAAATTATATTTGGGTTGTACGTTCTTGGAATATTTAATAAAGGCTTGATGTTCTACAATCTTAAAGGGGAGATCGGCTAAAACAATGAGTTAAATCTAAGTTTATTATTTCTTTCTCATCATACTTCCAATTTTGTAAAGTTCCACTACCACTACCCTCACCGTCCCATTATTAAAGGCTTGATGTTCTACAATCTTAAAGGGGAGGTCGGCTAAAACAATGAGTTAAATCTAAGTTTATTATTGCTTTCTCATCATACTTCCAATTTTGTAAAGTTCCACTACTACTACCCTCATCGTCCCATTATTGTATTTCATTAATGAAAGTTCAGCTTGTTTCAAACCTACATCTTTCTCGGAATTACCATCACAATTTATGTAATGCCTATGTAAGTTACCATATTGTCTTTCATTAATGAAAGTTCATCTTGTTTCAAACCTACCTCTTTCTCGGAGTTACCATCACAATTTACTTAATGTATATTTAAGTTTCCGTACCATTTGTAACGAAGTCGGCTCTATAAATTCTAGGAAGAAACTTCAATCAATATGCCATCTTAATTAACGTGCCCTCTTCTCCATCCTGTCGTTCCATATTTGGACCAAAATGCTTCCAATATTTTGGGTGTTTCGTTTCCCACTCCTCTTGTTTCTCTTTTACGTTTGTTGTCATTGTTGTCCTAAACGAACAAATGAATGTGAAAAATAAGCACTCATGTAACAAAATTTAATCATGTAAATAAATGTTGGGTTTAACTAAAAAATCTATGAGTCTTAAGTCTTCATCTAAAATAATAACTACACAAATTCTAGATCTGCACCGAGTCTTGTAAATGCATAGTGCTCAAACTACGGCAAGTTCTTGGCTGCAAACATAAAGGTACTTGCTGCAAAGATAAAGGTACTTGAGAAACACTAGAAATGGAAATTCATCCCGAGAACCACACACTTAAGTCAACTACGATACTTCACGAGCTACGTAATGAAATGGAAAAACTTGGTGTGGAGTAATTTTAAGGGCTAGTGGTCTGAAAAAGCATCGAACTTGTCACGTTTTCCTTTTGTAAGCTATGAACTTTTAATTTTTCTTTTGTATGCCTACACTTTGCTAATCTTTCTATTGTAGCCTTGATTAACAAAAAATCTGACGTGTCATCATTTTAATAAAGTTTTCCAGTTTTAATTTTTTTCCAATGTTATATTTAGCCCTTATACTTTATATTTTAACATTTTCTACCCCTTTTGACCTTTTATTGCATGTCTTCTTCATCTTCCATTCAATCTCTTCCACCACCATCACACCCACAAATTGGGTCGCAGCGGAATAATGTCCGGGAGCATTACTTCATGAGTACATTTGCATAAGACGTGAGAGAACGACCTCTAAATGTGTCGTTTGAAAAAAAATCTTGTAAAGTTTGGACTCCAATGCACATCAGTTATGTCAAGCATCTTATTCACCTGAGAAAAACATGATTAAAAGTGTCAACATAAAGTTGGTGAGTTCGTATATTTTTGTAAATGTAAATCCCAAAAACTATGTATACAAATTTACAGTGTTACAAGTCTCGCCCATACAAGACTTGCAACGTATAAACTCAAATATATAGGTTTTTAAAATGTGTGTGAACACGAACCACACAAAAATGCATTGGTTAAAATGTTGAAATCAAAGATTTGTAAAGTATGTATGACCATTTCAACACTTATGATAGTCACAAAATATAAGTATGCGTGTTGAGATCAAAGATTTGTATAAAAGTTGAACCACAATTGATTAGAGAGTATGATAATTGTAAGGAACACAATATCCCAAAATGTTTCAAGTATGTATTGCCTAGTATGCAACATAAGGTGTGATTACGATTGTATCCTTAAGTTTCATGAAACTGCGACGTAGACTTATCAGTATGCCACTTTATTCAAGGCAAGGTAATAGTTCATAAGTATGTTGTGTTGGCCCTGAGGCACTAAGCCGGTCGTGATCCGACATGGTATAAGTTCGTTAGTTTAATCTCGAACTAGTGAGAGATAATCACCCGAATGGGGGTTGTCAATCCCCAATAGATCTATTTTAAAACATTTGCGCTTACCCTCCGATTAATTAACAGTTCATGCAACCTAAGCTAATCCGTAATCATTCGAGTAAAAGTAAAGTTATTGCGTACATAAGTAAAAACAAGCATTGTATATCACCGTGAGATAAGAAAATGAGTTTGAAATCAATCATGTAATGAGTTTGTAAACGTTCATGTAACCGAGTATATAAATGAGTTACGAAATCAAGTATGTAAACAAATATGTAGAAGGGTATGTAAAAGAGATTGTAAATGTATATGTAAACAAGTTGTAAAGAGCATGTATTCTCTCTCGAGATTTATAAAGTAAATGTAAAACAAGTAAAAGAGGGGCTATAAACTCACCTCTAGTGAAAGTAGTGATTATATAAATCAAATAAGTGAACTATCTCGAGAAATCCGGATGCAACCTAATTAATTATAGGCCGTATAAGTATAATGTATTTTATGTAAATACAACATCGAAAGTTATATAGTTACACCACCACCTAATAGCTTTTGTTTAATTTAGAAAGTCGAAACAATATTTAAATCGTATTTGTTAAATAAATGTCTACGTATATATATATATATATAGTTATATATATTTATAAATACTATATAATATAATATGTAGATAATATATATATAAATAAAATAATTATATATATCCAGTAAAATAAAAGTATTATCTTTGTCCAACAATGATTTCTTTGTTAATAATATATGATCTAATATTTATATTAATTAATAATGATATTATATAATTAGTTTTATTGTGTTTTATAAAATAATATTTAAAAAGTTTAAAAACGTATATAAGTAGTAAATAAATATAACGACAAATTTCTTAAACGTTTATAGCCAAAACGGACTCAAAAACACTTGTAAACCATATTTCTAGTTTCTATCAGATTGTACATTATTATAAAAATTTAACAGAAAAAATCTTTATAAAAATTAAGTATTTATTTGTAATTTCTATTTATCCGAAATCTTTGAAAACTCGTAACTTGCTCATTTTAACTCTGTTTCGCTTGTTCTTTATATGTATGGAATCGTGACCAAATAATCTATCCAAATAATATTTGCACTGTTTTTTATAAAAATCTGAGTTGGAACAATAACCCAAAACAGTTTATAAAAATAATTTTATAACTTTAAACTTTTCAAACCCCGTAACACATTCGTTATAGCTTCGTTTTTCGAGTTTCTTATATGCTTGGAATCCTCATGACATGTACTATCGTCATAAAATATTCGTATATTTTTCTCAGACCTGAAACAGTAGCTATTTTTGTAAAAACTCTTTTATATATTTAATTATCGTAAACTCGTAAAATTCATAACTTCTTCGTTATAGCTCGGTTTTTTAAGTTCTTTATATGTTTACAATCCTCATGAAGAGTACTATTTATTACAGTAGGATTTATAATTTATAAAAATTTGAATTCAATCAGTAGGTTCAAAACAATCCATATATATATATATATATATTAATATATGAAATATAAAATATTATATATATATATATATATATAGATATATATATTATAAAGTGTATATGAACGTAGTTATTATAAATCATTACTTGATTAATTTTTACAAGTCCTCTAATTTTACTTTATACAATATGTCTTACATATTTTAGGTCTTCATATTCATCTCCATAATGATTGTCCAAGTATCAAGTCCTCATGATAATTTATATATAACTTTTGTAATTAAACTTTCAACAAATTAATTTATAAACTAAACTTATAAATTAATTAACACTTATATAAGGTGTGTTCTTGAATTTTAAACATCACCATTTCACCATAGATTAATATATATTCGAATCATATACATGCTTGTAATATTTTATAAACCATAAAAATAAACTCTAGGTGGTGATTAACATAATAACAAGTATATAAAACATGTAAATGAATAATTAGAAAGATTAAGGTTATGTTTAGACCTTAATGAAGATGTATAAAGATGCTACACAAATCAAACTCAGGTATTTATCCCTAAATACTTTCAAGAAAACCCTAATTTTCTTATGAAAATCCTAATTCCTTCTTGATAGAAACCCTTGCAAAATCAATACCCAAGCTTCCAAATCACCTTGATATACTTTAGATATTATACCTAAGAACACTAGTACTCTTGTATCTTTGTAAAATCAAATGCTATGAACACCCTAAAATTTTAAAGTGAGTTGTGGGTTATTACTAGAGGAATAAGAGAGAAAATTTTTGATAGTTTACTTGCAATTGGAAATGTGTTAAGTCTTCCTAAGAGCTTCCTTTTATACTATAAGTAATAAGCTGAACCATAGACTTAGAAGGGTGGTTTAAGGACACAAGGTACATGTGTTTTCCTCCTCCTTATGTTGTATGT
>BQNB010203777.1:0-10739 GCA_026074375.1 Tanacetum coccineum | reverse complement strand
ACACAATATGATGGTCTTTCCTACTATCTCCTCAACTTGATAGTTCTTCCTAACCTTTAGATTACATATTCGGTCGGGTGTTCGGATATTCTCCAGTCCTCGATGCAACAGTAAAAATATTAAATCGTTTGATAGCATCTAGTCCCTCGGTTGTTCTATGCAGTGGGTTTAGTCCTCCAAGAGGTATGTGTCCCACATATCATGACTCTTGTGTTGCTCTTTCAAGATCGTTTAAGGTTTTCTTATCAAAAGTCTAGACTCTTGCAAGTAGATTTTACTTGCTCTAAGTACTTTAGGTTCCAACCTACTAAGAATTTAGAATATTCATTGGGTTTACGCTATAATCAAAATCAGGTTCCAAATCAGTCTACTACAATTACGGCCAAGTCTCCTCGTGACTTCACAGGGTTTTACCTAACTCCGCGTTCTTCCAACGCAACTGTACGACATGACATCTTGAATATTTTTCAAGTTCCATATAGGTAGGGAATAAGTGCATGGGAGGTCTCACAAGAATGGTAACTCTACCATGTGTGAGTGACGTGTCATATCGAATATGTGTAAATAACGACGTTCCCGCGTACCAATATACCAGCTCAAATAATAAAATATACTGCCATCCATTAATTTCCTAAAAGCGTACAAAACTGTCTACCTCTAAGGTTAATTCTGGCTTCAACATGAGTCGTCTACAAATTAATAACAACTAGCTTATAATCCCTACCAACTAAATTATCCAGCATAGATCTAGCACTAAATGAAGCTACTCAGTTTAGTGGTGTACAAAATCCTAATCAAGAATCTCATATAGTCTACTACTCCCCTCTAGACTCTTGTCTCCTCTTCATCCTAGCAACACCATCTGTCAACTCCAATCGATCATGCCTCTCCTCAACAATTTGCATCTTCAAATCATGGTTCTCCCTTTGAGTATCACATATAGCATGCCACAGAGCTGCTCTCTGGGTATCAGTCTGACCTACCCATGCCTTTAAAGCTAATACCGACCTCTATATAGCAGTGAATGTCACCATAGCCCTATCCTGCTCCTGCTCTAAACTCCTAAACCTATAACTCTGAGAGAAAATCTCATCCCTAACCGCCCCTGACCTAGTATACAGCTCCCTAAGGTCTCGATCATAACCCTTAAACAAAGTAGGTGGTAGTGCATCCAAACGTTGTGTATGATCATGGAGTATGCTCCCGTAAAGCTTAAGTTGCGCCCCTACTTCTAAGAACTCATCCTCATCTACTGCTATAGTGGCTGCTAAGGTAATCACTGGTGAAGCTACCAGGTTTGAACTGTTGGGGATTATGGTGAAACTAGAAAGGAACCAGACGACCACTCAGGAGATGGCGGTGTCTGAACAGGTGCAACTAGTGGTACATAAGTTGGAATGTCAGTATAAACTCTACCATCCTCGGGATCTACCCATGTAACAAGGGTGGGCTATCTAAATGCAGATATCCTCTCTGCTCCCTCGTGCTCTAGCGCAAACCTAGAGCTATGTCCTACCTCAAACATACTGGGCATCTCGCCCTCTCCTAAAACTAACTCACGACGTCTTAATGCCCTATAACTAAGTCTTAGAGGCTCGTCTACGGTTGTGTCCTCAGCCAGGACTGCCTACTGCTGACCCTCAGGTACAGCCTCCCCCTCTTCCTTTGAACCAGGACCCTCATCATCTGAACCATAACCTTCATCCTCTAAACCTTCTCTCTCAGTATCTGAATCTAAACTCTTATCCTCAGAGTCCTCTACAAGCTCTGATGTACCCTGATACCTCTTCCGTATAGGAAGGGTCGGAGATGATGATGGTGATGGTGTCTCGTAAGATAATCTATATCTCTTATGAAATGAAGAGGGAGACAAAAGCAGCTGCCTTCGCTATTCGGGCTGACATGCCTGAGGATAAGGTCGGTTGAGTATGCACGATCATACGTGCGGTCCTACGGTGGAACGAAACTCAGGTGGGTGTAGGGGTGGGTGAAGTCTGAGTAAATGGGTGATCAGGTGAGAATGGTGCTGTGTAATCCGATGAAGCTGAGGAATGTGATGAGGTGATCTTAGTGTCCAATGGCTCAGAAGCCTCAAACTCCTCTGTCTTTAAGGGAGCCTCCTTTGGCTCAGACTCAGTGTCTATAGTGGCAGGTGTATGAGCCTGTCCAACTGTCAAGTGAAGGTCATCTGATGATGGAACGGGTTATGGTACAACAAGTAATGGCTGGGGAACCTCTTTCTCCCTAAGATCCTCAACGGGTCTGGACTCAGTGTCAGTATTAACTAGATGTGCCTGTCTAACTGCCACATAAGGGTCATTAGGTAATAGGGCAGGTGCTCAGGAGCTTTGAGCTCTGATAGTCTGTGAGATAATCTCTTAATCAAAGTAAGCTAGTGTAGACATGACCCGTGATAACACGGTAAGGGTATAAGTACTCCCATAAAATATCATTACTCAAATTATCAACATAACTCTGCTTACATATAGTAATCAACATAATGCTTGAAATTAGGTATTTGTAACCGTATACACACATATATATACTCTTATATATATATATCAAATATATCGAAGGGATACGAGCGACAAATAGGCACCAACAAAGTTCGATACAGAACAAGTGCCTTAGGACATCATGCAATCATAACAACATATCTATCAAATGCACACCCTTAATTAACATCGCTACCAACACATATCTATCAAGGCTCACAGGGCATCATGCAATACAATCACATAGGATTTTCATGATTTTAGCACATGCAGAGGAACAAAAAACAAGAGAAAAAATGAAATGCATCTAATATACGTATATGCATCTAATTAGAATCTAGAAAACACATTATGATGCATTATAATGCATCTAAAAGTATCGAGATGCATCTAATTTTAAGTCGTTGCATCACGGATAAAGCAGTTATAGTTTACTTCTTATCCTTCTTATTTAAAAAAAACTTCTTATTTGATCCTAACTATCTCTATAAAATATAAATAAATATAAATATATATATATAAATTATATATATATATATATATATATAGTATAAATATAATATATATAAATTATCGAAGGATACGAACGAAAATTAGGCACCAACCAAGTTCGATACAGAACAAGTGCCTCAGAACATCATGCAATCACAACAACGTATCTACCAAAGACACACCCTTAATTAAACATCACTCACCACCACATATCTATCATGGCTCTCAAGGGCATCATTGCAATACAATCACATAGCTACCAATTTTACATCCTAAACACATCCACCACAACAAAATGAAATGTCATCAAATATACGTATATGCATCTAATTAGAATCTGGAGAAAACACATTATGATGCATTATAAGCAATCTAAAAGTATCGAATGCATCTAATTTAGTCGGGATGCATCTCGGATATGAGTTAAGTTTACTTCTTAAAAAAAAATCCTTCCTTATTTTAAAAAAACTTCTATTTGATCCTAACTAAATATATAATATATATAGTATATATAATATATATATATATATAATATACAATATATATATATATAAATATATATATAATTAAATACGAAGGGATACAAGCGACAAATAGGCAACAACAAAGTTCAATACAGAGCAAGTGCCTCAGGACATCATGCAATCACAACAACATATCTACCAAAGACACACCCTTAATTAACATTGATACCAACACATATCTATCAAGGCTCTCAGGACATCATGTAATACAATCACATAGCTACCAAAAAATTTTTTACATCCTTAATCAACATCGCTACCAACAACATATCTACCAAGGCTCTCAGGGCACCATGCAATACAACTAAGGCAACATGGCAAACACTTGGCAACCAACAATAATCTAGACCTCAATGCTCGCAAGCATTCTCATACCACATCACCACGCAAAAGTACATATTATGCAATATGTACATTCAAGGTCAATTCATTTTCAGGTGGTCTTAGGCTTCACATATTCCCTCCCCTTCCCCTAACATAATTTAAGAGAACTACCCCCATCATTTCATATCCATCGTAAAATAAGCATAGTTTGATCAGTGCTATGCGTAATATAGGAAAAACTATGAACAGCTCGGCTAGTTAACTTTTATCAGTTTGAGGTTTTAATTACGATAACTTTAGTTTATTTTATAATTGCATTATTTTTTTTTTATAAAACGGCATTTTATCTATAACCATTGGCTCTAAATACCAATCGTTCACACCCCGTCCAGCGATGGAAACACGGGAAGCGACATAAATGATATACATTGCAGCAAGATACAAAATCAATGACCATTAAATTTAGAAAAAGATCGAGATTTAACAATAGTCATAAATTTACACTTTTGAATTTGAAATGTACAAGTCTCAAGTTAACACCCCGCATGTGTACTTCTTAAATTTCCATATCTCCCGATTTACCTTGGTTCGAAATACACAAGAAAATGATACTCGAAAAGGTCAACAATAATGTTGGTGAGCTCGTAAGTTTGAAGAAAACCCAGTCGATTGTGCCAAAATTTTAAGTAGTGGACAATTGTGCAATATGATAGTGAATATATGCAAAACATTCCAATTCCATGACTTAGCATCCCCGCTAATCATACACCATGACATAGCATCCCCGTGCTAGTCATCACAACAACATATACCCATGCTCTTGGAGTCGCAACTCCGAGGTCACCCGCACCTAAAGCCTACCAGCTGGAGCATTTACTTAGGGCAAGACCATCACAAACATAGCAAATCCATACTAATCACATACATTGCCATGCATCTCGATGCACGCAAGTACAATCAAACCACATAATATTCACATAGCAGTCATAATCACATAATATTATCCCAAAAACATAACCATGTTTCGCACAGTAAGAAAACACATTTAAAAATAGTTTTGAGTATCATTTTCCCCCAACAGAAAAGACATAAAAAATGGGGCTACAAGAACTCTCCTCAAACAAAAGTGTCTAGCAGGAAACTCAATATCACACAAGCAAATGCAACAACGTCCGAACACGACCTAGTCCAATTAATGTTCCACTTAGACATTTATTTCCAAAACAATTTTCAGGTTTGGATGCATAGAGGTCAAATGCGCGTTGTACGGTCATCCTTAACGTTTTTAGTGGCGTGATGGTTGACGAATTAGTTCCAAAAGATAACATACTTCTAACTCATACCTTAGTATAATATGTATACTTATACCATTTAGTATAATTGTAGAGTAATATAAGAAAATTCTTATAATAAACACTTATAAATACACTTCGGTAACATACCTACTCGGCGTCTTCAGAAGTCCAGAAATGAAATCCATAGTGATCCTTTCCCATTTCCACACGGGAATTTCTGGTTGTTGAAGTAGTCTAGACGGTCTTTGATGCTCTGCTTTAACTTTTGCATAAGTCAGACACTTGCTTACATAGGTGGCCATATCAGCCTTCATATTCGGCCACCAATATAACTGCTTCAGGTCTTGATACATCTTGTCAGATCCTGAGTGAATGGAGTATTTGGACTTATGCGACTTATGCATAATTAAGTCCTTCAACCCACCAAATCACGGCAACCAAAAATGCTTTCCTAAATAGCGAGTCCCATCAGGGCGAAACTCAAATATTTGCTTAATCAACCTTCCTAAAATTTTAGCCCTTACATTCTTGTTTTTCATCGCCTCCTTCTGAGCGTCAAGAATCTGCTTAGGTAGATTTTTATGAACAGTCATCACCAAATCTCGAACATGCAATGGCCTAATCCTTTCCTTCCGACTTAAGGCGTCAGCCACTACATTTGCTTTTCCGAGATGATACCGAATTTCACAATCATAATCGCTTAGAAGCTCAATCCATCTTCGTTGTCTCATGTTAAGCTCTTTTTAATTGAGAATGTACTAGAGACTTTTGTGATCAGTGAAAACCACACACTTTGTTCCGTATAAGTAATGTCTCCACAACCTAAGAGCAAAAACAACGGCTCCCAACTTTAAATCATGAGTTGTCTAGTTCTCATCATGAACCTTCAATTGTCGGGAAGCATATGCTATAACCTTTTCCCGTTGCATCAATACGGCTCCAAAACCTTTGAGTGACGCATCACAATAAACCACGAAATCTTCCGTCCCTTCTGGTAACGCTAAGATAGGTGCACTACATAATTTCTACTTTAGTATCTGAAAAGCTTCATCTTCTTCTTTACCCCACTCATATTTATTATCTTTCTGAGTCAACTTAGTAAGACGCTTGGAAATCAGAGAAAATCCTTTAATAAACCTTCGATAGGAACCAGTCAATCCAATAAATTGCCTCACCTCCATTAGCGTCGTTAAAGCAGCCGAATTCTTTATTACCTCAATCTTGGCAGGATAAACATGAACACCTTTATTGTCAATTACATGACCGAGAAACTGTACCGAATCTAGCCAAAAATAACACTTTGAAAACTTGGCATACAGTTGCTCCTTCTTAAGTAGCTCCAAGATAATCTTCAGGTGCTCTCCATGCTCTTCTTTGTCCTTAGGATATATCAAAATATCATCGATGAACACAATTACAAACTTATCAAGATATGGCTTGCATACTCGATTCATTAAGTTCATGAACACAACAGGTGCATTGGTTAGTCCAAACGGCATCACTTGGAACTCAAAGTGACCATACCGAGTCCTAAATATAGTAATTGGAATGTCCTCCTCTTTAATGCGAAGCTGATGGTAACCTAATCGCAAATCGATTTTCGAGTACATGCTCGAACCTTGAAGTTGATCAAACAAATCATTAATTCTTGGAAGAGGATAACGATTCTTGATCGTCAGCTTTTTTAGTTCACGGTAATCAATACACATTTGAAAGGATCCATCCTTCTTCTTTACAAACAATACCGGAGCTCCCTACGGTGATGAACTCGGGCGAATAAATCCTTTCTCCAACAGTTCTTGCAGTTGTACCGACAGTTCTTTCTTCTGAGATGGTGCCAAACGATATGATGCACGTGCAACAGGCGCAGCCCCCGATACCGAATCGATTCAGAACTCTACTTGCCTAGGTGGTGAAAGTCTTGACAAATCATCAGGAAACACCTTAGGAAAGTCACGAATTATAGGCACATCTTCCAGGTGTTTCTCCTTCGATTTCTTCTCAGTTACGTATGCCACAAACATCTAACGGCCTCTCTCGATATACTTACGGGCCTTAATATAAGATATGACCTTTAGTCGGGATGGGCCTTTGTCACCCTCGACTATTAACGTCTTGTTCCTACATGGTATACGAACAACCTTCTTACCACAGACGATGACGGCTTCGCGATCAGCTAACCAATCCATCCTAATGATGACATCAAACGTACCAAGTTAAATAGGCATAAGATCAATCTCGAAAAGATGGTTCACTAAATTTAGAGTGTAACCTCTCAACATCGTGTTAGTGCTAACCACTTTTCGATTGGCTAACTCGACTTCATAACTAGCATCTAGTTTATCCGGGTTGATATCTATTAAGTGACTACATCTAGTATTCACAAAACTCTTATCGAAACCCAAATCAAACAAAACAGAAGCATAGCGGTTATTGAGTAAAAACGTATCCGTAACCACATTCGGCCCTTGCTTGTCGGCATCCTTAATCACATAGGCTCGACCACTAGCGTTTCCACCTTGTGGCTTGTTCTTCTTTGGGCAGTGGTTCCTTATATACCCCTGTTCACCATAATCATAACAAGTCCAAATAGGATGGGCGTTTGCACCAGTGGCAACATTCTTCTCCTTGCAATACCTCGACTTGTGCCCAACCTTTCCAAGTTATGGCATTGGATCATACAAGGACCAATATGACGAACAAAGCAATGGTTACACAGCGGGAGTGGTCCAGTAGGCACCTTACCCTTATTCGGAGCAGTGGTCATAGCTCGCGCATTTCCTTGCTTTTGATTATTCTGCTGATTGTGAGAGTTATCCTTGTAATTGCCCCTACTACTGTTCCTACTTTGGAAGTTCTCCCACTTCCTTTTGTTTCCTTCCATATCCCTTGCTTTCTTTGCTTGCAACTTTTGCTCCATCAACTTGTGTGACATACGCATAGCTTTACCCAGGTTGGTAGGCTTTGAAGAAGTGACCCCACCCTTGATGTTCTCAGACAATCCTCGGATGTAAGTATCAATTTTCACATTTTCCGGTTTGACCATTCTTGGACACATCAAGGCTAATTCATTAAACCTCTAGGTATAAGCAATAATGTGATACTTCTTAACCTTCAGATTCCACAACTCGTGCTCCATCCTTTGAACTTCTTCTGCTGGGTAAAACTCTGTAGTCATCATTTGCTTCATTTCAGTCCGGGGAATTTGGTTAACAGCCTCTAATCCCATGGTTGCAAACTTAGTGTTCCACCAAGTCAAAGCATGTCCTTGCAGTGCAGCGGCAGCGAACTTAGCTTTCTTTCCTTCCGCACATTCACTGATCCCAAAAACCATCTCAGTTTTGTCAAACCATCTTCGCAACTCGACATCCCCTTCCATACCATGAAAAAAAGTAGGGTTGCACTTCATAAACTCGGAAAAAGTTCATTCACAGGTGGCAGGTGCCCCACCTTGTCTAGATCCCCCAGCCCCGCCAGCATTAACTCGCCTACTTAATCAGTAGCCAAAGCCTCATTAACCTTTGAAGTGATCATTCACTTAATGACAACTTGAGGCAAAGGTCTCACTCTTGGTGGCATGATTCTGTCACGACACAAAAGAAAACCTTGATAAGCATTCATACCATGATATAATCATAACATGTATAAAACAAATCAACTACACCGCAGTCACACAACATCAAGTAGTAATCAAAAGATAGTCATTCATTATTCATCACAAAAGAGTTAACACTTAGTTGTATTGTTTCACAAAATGATACAAATCGTTACAACCAATAGCATCAAGTCTACTAACTGAGGATTCAGTTTAGTGATTACACAATAAAGATACTACTAATGAAACTAAACTACTAAAAGTCACGAGAGGATCCCTGCAGCTCAGATGATAGACTCTCCTTATCCTTGACCGGAACATCAATAGTCTCATTTGGTCTTTCTACAAACACAACTCCCCACGAATCATCTCCTGATAGAACTCATGAGCTTAAACTTTAGTCCAATAGAGATCTCTCTCGACTCGTTCTTTCTACATACGAAGAAGTGTGTTGCTTGACCTTGCTTCTTCTAATTCTTTCTTCAACTTCTTACACTCAACTCTTTCTTCAGCGTTACCAAATTCTTTGATAAGATCTTCCAATACCGCCTCTCTTTCTCCCACACTACATCACACTTCATTATCTAAATCCGCAATCAACTTACCATAATACTTATCATTTGCCTTCCCCTTCTTTTTTACCAATGCATGTGCCATCTCACGACCACACACTCGTCTTGTAAGAGAAGCAATCCTACCAAAAAGAGAGTTAATGTCACTTCACATTAAACTAGGCAACAAACTATCACCATCCTCTCGAAGGAAAGTGGTCGTAGACGACTCACCTACCTCATGGACACTATTAGGAACAGTCTCATCGTCAGGCTCGATTGTGTCCTCAACCTCAATCACATCTTCGAATTCTAAATCAAGAGCAGGTGGCTGTAGATTAAGAGGAGACGCCTCTTCATACGGAAACGTTAGCTCCTGTTCATTCTCTTCTTCCCCAATATCTACTTTCATATCTTCTTCTTCCTCTTGAGGTTCTTCATCTTCAAACTCTTCTTCATCTTCGAACTCTTCTTCTTCTTTCGGTTCCTTATTCTCATCGACTAAAGCAGGCTCGGGAAGAGCGGGAGCAGGATCGGGTTGGTTCGGCTCGACCTCGGGTAAGTCATCAACATGATCAGGAGGAAATACGTTTACCATGATAATATGAAAATTACATAATAATATTTAATAATAATTCTTATTAGAATATTATTATTATTAAAAATAATAGTTGCGTAATTATGCAACACACGACTATGCTTTCAAACAAGCCTAATAGTCAACATATCTCAAATATATAATACTATATTTATTAAATAACCGCATAACAATCATGCACCCAACACACGCAAAAACATTTTAACAATCATGCACCCAACACGTGCAAAAACCTTTTAACAATCATGCACCCAACACATGCAAAAACATTCAAAGAGAAAACCCTTTTTCATCAGTAACCAAAGGTAACGAGGAGTCTTGGCGTGTGTAGAAGAGTTATAGTTTAGGTTTTTAAAACTCGACCTAGTTCTCTATAACCTTAGGCTCTTGATACCAATCTGTAACACCCTTATTTTCACATTGCGCAGCGGAATCCACAGTGGGTGTTACTTCAAATCATAATACACCAAGATATAGAAAACGACTCAAAAGAGACGTTTATAAAAAATGTGTTCCATTATTATAAATCAGAGTAAATGCGTTTAGTCCTACAGAAATCGTAACCAAATTCATCATAATTTTTGAAAAGTAATTATTTCAACTTAAAGACATTGTTTTATGAAAACAAGGAACACATTAGCAAGCTTCTACACAAGCGACCACACGCATAAGACCTCCACTCCATCATTGCCATCACCCTTGGTTACCTGAGATAAAACATGCTAAAATGTTAACAAAATTGTTGAGGGAATCCACAGAGTTTATAAACAATGAGTATAAAACTTTGAACACACGTATAGTTCTCAGGAAAAACATTGCAACGAATACAATGTATCAAATTCATTTTACGCATTGAGCTCATGAC
>BQNB010203776.1:0-10739 GCA_026074375.1 Tanacetum coccineum | reverse complement strand
GGCAAGTATTAACCTCATGCCACATTCTCTCTTCCAAAGATTAGGGATTTCTAAACTCAAACCTACCAAAATGAGTATTCAGTTGGCCGATCGGTCCATCAAATACCCCATCGGGGTCTGCGAGAATCTATTGGTAAAGGTAGGCAAATTCATCTTCCTGGTCGATTTCATAATTTTAGAAATGGACGAAGACGAGCTAGTCCCGATCATTTTGGGACGACCCTTCCTCGCCACGGTAAGGGTTGTGATCGACGTGCATGAGGGAAAATTGAGTTTAAGGGTCAGAAATGAAACCATCACCTTCAACATCAGAAAATCTATGAAATCTAAACACTCCCGCGACGACTACCTGTACTGCGCCGATCACACCGCTAAGCTGATCCAGGAACAATGGGTTGACACAGTAAACCATGACGGAAATGGACTGAAGAAGAAGAAGAGGAAGATTCTAACAAAGCACTCGCTGTTTCTTTTTACCCGAGGACAGAGCATGTGGAACCACTTAAATGGAAAGTCCCAGACAATCGATTAAAACCATCAAGCGTAGAACCACCCAAACTCAAATTGAAGGAATTACCTGAACATCTTGAGTACGCTTTCCTCCAGGAAGACAACCAACTCCCAGTGGTCATCTCATCAGCATTGTCCACCGACGAAAAAAATAGACTCCTTGAGGTTCTTCGAAATCATAAAAGGGTAATCGCTTGGAGTATTGCGGACATTAAAGGAATCGACTCGTCCTTTTGTACTTACAAAATCCTCATAGAAGATGAGTTTAAACCAAGTGTCCAACCTCAAAGACGACTTAACCCCAACATCAAGGAGGTAGTAAAAAAGGAAGTTATAAAACTCCTTGATGCTGGATTAATCTATCCCATCTCCGACAGTTCATGGGTAAGCCATGTCCAGGTTGTCCCAAAGAATGGAGGGATGACCGTAGTTAAGAATGAGAAGGACGAGCTTATCCCACAACGGACTGTTATTGGATGACGCGTGTGTATCAACTACTACAAGTTGAATAATGCGACCCGAAAAGATCACTTTCCACTTCCGTTCATCGATCAAATGCTTGAACGATTGGCTGGGCATGAATACTACTGCTTCCTAGACAAGTTTTCTAGATACTTTCAAATCCCTATCGCCCCTAAGGACCAAGAGAAAACCACATTCACCTGCCTTTAGGGACCTTCACATACAAAAGAATGCCCTTTAGATTATGCAATGCCCCAACCACTTTTCAACGCTGCATGACAGCAATATTCCATGAGCTTATCGAGGATAGCATGGAAGTATTCATGGACGACTTCTCCGTCTTTGGTAGTTCTTTCGAACACTGCTTCAAAAACCTGGAGAAGATGCTAAAAAGATGCGAGGAAACCAACCTTGTATTGAACTGGGAAAAATGCCATTCATGTGAAGGAATAGGAAGGTGATCGTCTCGGAATAAAGTCTAAGGTTCTGGGGATTGAGGTCGATAAGCAAAAATCGAGGCAATTTCCAAACTACCATATCCAACGAATGTGAAAGCCATTCGGAGCTTTCTAGGACACGTCGATTTATATAGAAGGTTTATAAAAGATTTCTCACAAATTGCATGCCCAATGACCCAGCTCCTAGTGAAAGATGCACCCTTTAACTTCTTTGAAGAGTGCATCCAAGCATTCGACACATTAAAACGTAATTTGACACAGGCACCAATCATGATCAAACCAGATTGGTCATTACGATTTGAAATCATGTGCGACACAAGTGATTATGCTGTCGGGGCAGTACTAGGACAAAGAATCGACAAACATTTCAAGCCCATACACTACGCCAGCAAAACAATGAACGAGGCATAAGAAAACTACACAACTACCTAAAAAGAGCTCTTGGCTGTTGTCTTTGCATTTGACAAGTTCTGTCAATACCTGGTCTTATCCAAGACCATCGTCTTCACGGATCATTCTGCCCTACGATATCTATTCATAAAACATGATGCAAAACCACGCTTAATTCGATGGATCTTGCTGCTCCAAGAATTCGATATCGATATCCATGATAAGAAAGGTGCTAAAAATCTAGCAGCTGATCATCTCTCCTGACTCGAAAACCCCGACCTAGGGAAACTAACAAGGGCTGAGATAAGGGACTTGTTTCCTAAAGAGCGACTGATGGAAATCTCCGACAAGAATAACAAACCATGGTATGCCGACTATGATAACTATTTAGCTTGCCGAGTACTACCCTTCCGTTCCACCCGCCAAGAGAAACAAAAATTCGTCAGCGATTTGAGGCATTAGTTTTGGGATGAACCATTCATGTTCAAACAGTGTGTTGACCGAATCATACAAAGATGCGTGGCCGGAGATAAAGCAGCACAAATTCTTCAACAATGTCACAGCGGACCATCCGGGGGACATCATGGCATCGCCACCACCGCAAGGAAGGTATTCGTGGCCGGGTTTTACTGGCCACATATTTTTCGCGACGCACATAAATTGGTCCAAAATTGTGATGCATGTCAGCGGGCCAGAAACATTTCCTCGAGAGATGAAACACCTCAAAAATACATCCAAGTCTGCAAAATATTCGATGTATGGGGGATAGACTTCATGGGACCTTTCCCCTCATCAAACGGAAACAAATACATACATATCTAAGTGGGTGGAGGCTCAGGCCTTTCCTACCAGTGATGCTAGGAACATAGTGAACTTCCTTAGGAGACTATTCGCACGATTTGGAATACCAAAGGCCCTTATTAGCGATAGGGGTACCTGTTTCTGCAACTACTAAATGGAGAAATCAATGAAAAGGTATGGGGTGGTTCACCGATTCTCCACAGCATATCACCATCAGACAAATGGACAGGCCGAGAACATGAACCGTGCAATAAAGCGTATTCTCAAAAAAACATTAGGAACAACAGGAAGGACTAGTCTTACAAATTAGATGATGCATTATGGGCATTTCGTACAGCATTTAAAACCCCTTTAGGAACAACCCCGTTTAGGATAATATATGGCAAGGCATGCCACCTTCATGTTGAATTGGAACAC
Source organism: Tanacetum coccineum (assembly GCA_026074375.1). Classification (NCBI taxonomy): domain Eukaryota; kingdom Viridiplantae; phylum Streptophyta; class Magnoliopsida; order Asterales; family Asteraceae; genus Tanacetum; species Tanacetum coccineum. Next base: position 7,701 of record BQNB010203776.1, on the reverse strand, counting down.
AAAGCATATTGGGCCATAAAAAACTGCAACATGGGCCTCAAGAAAGCTGGGGAAAACCGATTCTTACAGATTAACAAGTTAGACAAAATGCGGCTTGACGCCTACGAATCATCCATCTCATATAAAGAAAGAACGAAAAGGTGGCACGATAAACGAATAAAATTACCAATTAACTATGAAAAAGGAGATAAGGTACTTCTCTTTAACTCACGATTGAGACTATTCCCTAGAAAACTTAAGTCAAGATGGTACGGTCCATTTACGGTAAGCAAAGACATGAAAAATGGAGCAATTGAGCTGTACGATGAATAAGGAAGCGAATTTATCGTTAATAAACAACGGGAGAAGTCATATCAAAAGAACTTATTAGACACCAACAAAGACGATGATGTAACTCTTGATGATGAAGGAGAAGTCACATAAGAACGTGTGACTTCGAGTCTAGCTACAAGACTCGTTAATAAAGAAAAACGCTTCTTGGGAGGCAGCCAAATTTACTTTTCCCATAAATTAGGAGTGTCATGTGTGTTTTAATTCTTTATAGTTTGTTTTATTATGTTTGAATCATCTTGTAATCATGCTTTGTTTGTCTTTAACCTCGTTTTTCCTTTAAATCTTAATCAAAGGTATTTTGCAAATAATAAGTGTAGAGGAATTTATCCGGCTTTTGAGCCAAGTTCAAGCATGTTGAATGAATTATTTAGATTAATTCACGTCAGTTTCGAGTCATATGATTGAATTGTTAAATCTCAGGTTTTATGCAGCCATTTGTACATGAATTAACTTATGGAATCAAGTGCAGGAAATTTTTCATCAAAAATAAAATTTTTGTTTTCATAGAACATGGAGACGGCGTAACGATTTACACGCGACGCCATTACCACGACACTTGTGACGGGGTCACAACAACCCTGACGACGTCATACGCCCAAGTCCAAAAAACTCAAAGTTTTTAATTATTTTTGAAAATAAAACTTGCACAACATTTAAATATGTATTCTTCTGTTATAAACCTATAAAAACCTAATGAGTTTAACAATTCTCTCATCCTATCTATAGAGTCAAACCCTAAATTCACATTGTATAGTTGTTTATCACACATTTTATGCTTGGTGTAGTTGTCTTTGTCTTTGATTACAAGTTATATATGATGAGAAGAATCTTGGAAGTTCTTAGGAAGTTTCATTGGATGATTCTTGGAGGACGATCTAACCAGTTATCGCATGTTTCTGCTTCTATTATTGAGACATAACAGGGAGTATAGGTTTTTTCCTTGTTTTCTTTTCTCTTTATTTGTTTTTCGGTACTTCTAGAGAACATTAAAGACAATGTTCAACTTAAGTGTAGGGGGAAATAAGCCTTAGAAACTATTTTTTCATTTGTCATTTGCTTTGTCCTTAAAATGATGGGTAATATATCGAAACATAGCATAAGAGGTGATTTTTACCCAATTTTTTTTTATGACACATACCGACGAAAACCAAGTATTAATAGCGTCTCATGGATAGGAATTTATATTACTAGCACAAAAACCCTCAAATTTCACCCCCACAATGTGAGGTTCGCCCTTAGATACTATACCTTTAGCTTGTTTGAGTTAAAGAGTGAGCAATTATGTGTGTCTATTCTATTGTTACGGATGTGTATGCGTGTTTTTGTCGCCTTTTCTAAAACATTGGTATCGGTTACTTTAGGATTATGAGAGTGTACCAGTAGCATATTAAATTCTAGAACTTGTTTTTGTGATGCATCCTAAGGCCGCATAGTAAGTATTAGGATTTGCTAGATAAGAGGCATTAGGATTAGCCCATGTTTTAAACCTGTAATTGTTATGATGGTCGCACCGATCATATAACTATCCCACACCCTTGCCATGCACTCATCTTTAGTGCAGGATACCCCTAGTACAACCCTCCGAGCCTATCCTTTTTCACGGTTCTCGTAATTTTCTGGTGGATTCCAGATTATTAATGAAGAGCATTGTCACCCTTAAACCAATCGTTACACCCAAATCGCCTTAGCCTACCTTGTATGTACTCGCTTTTAGTACATTATTGTTTTAACCCAAGTTAATTATTGAGTACACGGTTGCTAAGTCCTTATCCTTGTAAATACAGTTTTGGGACGATTGGGATTCATGGTAGTATTTATTTCGCAAAAGAATAGGGAAGAAAAGTTAAGTCAATACCCCTATATGTTTGTCAAATGATCTCCATGTTATTTTGATCCACCTCAATACGGGTCATTAGATAGATTGTAAATATCAAGCATGTAAAAGCTCAAGTGTAGGGGTACGTATTATAAACCCTATGTGATGTATTATGTTATTCAAAAAAAAGAGAAAAGAAAAAGAAAAATATTGATGTAGAGTTGTGTAGAGTTTGTTATTATAATTAGTCCGAGTCTTTGGCTTAGCAACCAAACCAAAGTGTATTCGTATAAATAATTAGCTAACCCTTCTCTCTCCTAACATTTCACCCAAATCCACCCAAATGTATCCTATCCATTTCTGTTTCCATTAGATGTTATCTTACACCTACACCCCACAACCCTTTTAAAAGACCTCTTAGATGGTAATGAATAATACTTGCACCTAGCGGTGGAGGTTTGATCCTTTACCAAGCCTATGGTAATTTATATGCTATGACAAGTAATGAGTATTGATTTTCCATTTCTCTTATATGTGATAAATTATTATACAACCTATTGAAAGAGAGAATCCCCAAACACTTATGTGAGGTGCTGGTATATATTTTTCGTGCTTTTAATTATGAGGTCTAGAAGGTTGTGTTGTAGAATACTTTTAAAGAGTAGGTAAAATGACCCTCATATTGTTATTGTTTAGGTAGAAAAGCCCATTTGCTTAAGGACAAGCAAATCCCAAGTGTAGGGGTATTTGATGAGGTGTTATTTTATACACTTTTTCAGGGTCGTTTAACCCCCTAAATCGTGCATTTATGCCCAAAATAGGTACTTAATCATTCCTTTTCAGGTATTTCACATTTGGAAGACATTTGGAAGAATTACATGTGACTTGGGCTCATTTGGAGAAGAAACAGACAAGACTACAGACCTACACCAACATCACTCAAGATAATGTTCTCAGCAGCTGGAGACGGCGTCACCAATACAACATGACGCCGTCACAACAAAGACCAAAACGGCGTCACTGGATCTCACGATGACGTCACAGTACATGACCCAACCCATTATCTAGAATATTCTCTATCATGACGGCGTCATGACTAAAATGCGACGCCGTCACAATGATTTTCCTATATATACAAACCCGAATTTAGAGGTTTGAGTGTGTAACTTTAGAATAAAAAAGTGGGTCACGAAACACTATTTCGTTTAGAGCTGTTTAGGGATGCTTTTAGGGCGCTAAAACTATTGTACTTCCTCAAACTCATGTTTTACTCAAGTTAAGGTTTTACTTATAATCATTCAATATGTCTTGTTGTGTGATTCTTTATTGTTCTTGCTTTATCTTTAACATGCTTGGCTAAACCTTCTATTGTGTTTATTTATAATTGTATGAAACCTAGAATGTAGATCTTAGTGGTGTTGCTTCTTGTGATGGATGTGCATGTTAGGTCTTAGAAAACCAGCTTTTGTCTGTATCACTGTTGATATGTCTAGGAAAACATGATGGTGTAGAAAGGATACCATCGGGTAACAGTCTTCATACTACCTTGCCCCCTAATATGGTTGATCCACTCTTAATATATTTCACATGCACTTAGTGTACCCTTAAGGGCCTTGTAATAGTCTTCATACTACCTTGCTTGTGCGTTTCTCTAACAAAATGCTAAGTAGACGGCGGGTTCGTGTAATTCGTTCATGACTTAGGAAATAATTACACAAATCATCACAAGTGAAACAAGGCAACAACACTAGGAGAAGCAATCTAGGGAGTAATACATGATTAAATAAATACACTCTTTTATCTTATTGTTATCACTAGTAGTTTAGATTAATATTTAGTTTAATAGCTGATATGTGTGAAAACAAATATCCGTTTTATATTCAAATTGACCCATTAAAGACAAAAAAATTATGCTTAAACGGCTTGTATATTGCTTGTTTTGTCTTTGTGATTGTGTGGGTATGGATAATGCAAATTTTACAAGAAAACGGTCAAAACCGGACAAACACGGACACGAGACGGTAAAGAGTGTACAAGAGCCATGAGAATGCTTTCAAGGTCAACCAAAGTCAAGTTACTAAATGATAAAACCTAAAAATTCCCAAAATAGCCCCTCATTGTTAAGCATATTTCACAAATAACCCTTAAAACCCTAACGGTGTTAACTTTCTATTAATAAAAGTTAACACTCGTTATCTCCTTATAATAACCCAAATTCAAAACCTGTTAACTTTACCCTAGCCCAAAACACACCCTTGGCCCATTCCTTTTTATATAATCCCGAAGTCAAACACATTTTCCCCGGGTCAAAATAAATCAAACGCACCCTTTTATAATTTTAAACGTGGGAAATTTGGTTTTTACTGTTCACCATCTTCTTTGTTTAACCCTAAGTCAAAATCAAAGGGCAAATGGAAATTGAGGGCGTGGCTAAGTGATTCAAGTGCCAAGAAATGATGTGGCAGAGTTATACGTCACATGAGCCTCCTATTGGTCAATCCCCAAAAGGAATGACATGCGGGTCTGACAAGAAACACACCAGCACTTGGATTTTTGCCACTATAATGAGTACAAAGAGCACAATGAGGTATGACACACGATGCCCACATTGGCATCCGTGATGGTCACTTATTTAACAACGACTCAAAATCAGGGTCCAATGATGAGAGAAGTTTTCAAGGGACAAGATCAAGGGGATTAGCGGAGCGGGCAGGATCTAGCAAGCATCTCTTGCAGGCTTAAAAAATCCCTCACATTCACACAACGTATCTAGTTTTTAGCTTGCTAATGTTTTAGTAAAAATTGTAATTTTTAGCTTTTAAAATTTAAGATTAAGTAATGTAACTTTTCCAACTTATTGTACTCTCACTTTCAGCTTATTATAATCAGTTTAACTATTAATGAAATTATCCTTTGTTTTTACATAATCTGCTTTACCTTACAAGTTTTTAAACTCTCAAATTCTCATGTTACTATTTCAAAAGCCTCTTCATAAGCTCTCATTTGCTTTTGAGTTTAAGCTCATAATTGAGCTCATATTAAGCATTATCTATTTAACTCTTATAATTAGATAAATACTTTTGCTAATAGAAATAAGCTATTTGGATGATAAGCTTACAATGGAAGAGCTTATAGGACTTTACTAGCTTATCCTTGTGATAAGCTAGAGCTTGTAGACAACTCTTTGAGCTTATTTAGCCTTTGTTTAGCTAAGGCCTTGGTAAGTCTTCTTTTATCTTCACTGTCTTTAATTTTCTAGTTTGAATTGATTATTAAGCTTATTTACTTGCTTATTTGTGCTTATAATTGATTTTTATATCTTATTCTTAATGCTGTTTTGATCATGTTTTATCATCTGTTTTAGCTTTAATAATATTGATCTTAGTTTTTCACTTTTTGTCTTATAAATCAATAAAATCCAAAAATAATTAGCATAATTAGTAGTTGTTAGATTCTGGCTTATTTGATTGTTAGTATAAGCCCATAAGGTCTGTTTTTAATTGTTTGCTATCTGGTATTGAAGTTTTGTTAGCTAGATCTTTAATTCATAAGCTAAAAATGGTTTTATCGATTTTAAAGGGGTGTTTGGCTCAGCAGTACTAACCTCAAGTTAGTACTGCTTGAGACCCTTTGGTCTTTGGTTGTTGGTTTTAAACTCTCCATTAAGTTAGTTTGAGTAGAATTTAAGAGCTAGATTAGGTTAATTCAAATTTTCATAAGCTTGTTAGTTGATAAGTTGATTTCTGCTAGTGAAAGGTTATTAGTGCATGCATTTTAAGAAAATTTGGGTTCTAGATAAAGTTGCTGCTTAATTTGTTCTTAGATAAGAGTTTTTAAGAGATTAGAAACTAGATAATTGGCCTGCATTTTGTCTAGTTTAAATTTGGGTCACAATTGTGTCAACTGCATCAGCAGTTATAATAGACAAACTTCCATTTTCTAGCTTAATTTTTAGAGAGTTAAAATAGTTTTTAGCTTTAGCTTTTCATAATACAATAAGTTTTTAGGTCATTAATCATCTTTTTCAATTTGCTTTTTCAAAATAAGCTATTTTACTAATCTGTTTTTAAGCTGCAAAAGTAACTTTTGTCTTTTCAAAATATAATATAACTCAGTACCTTCTGAGTTTGAAACCTGTTTTCAAACAGCTTTTTCATTAAGCTCTTATTATTTAAATTTCTTGTAAAAAGTGGATATTTGTAGCTTAATAGTCTAGGTAAAAGTAGGATTAAGATAGAAAGCCTTAAGGTTAACTAGCTTATAGGAAATCAAGCTCAAAGTTAGCCATTAGGGCTGTTTGGTTTAAAAATTTCCTATAAGAACTTATTAAGTTTAACAGCTTATGGCTTATTTCTTTTACTTATTTCTAAGTTAGTTTAGCTTATTAGTTTAGTTATTAAGTAGCTTATAGCTTATTTGGTCTGTTTTTAGTTTATCTAGAATTTGTAGCTTATAAAGTTTTCTAAAAAAAATCAAAAATAAAGTCAAGTGTTAACTGTTTGCTTTTCAGCTATTTTCTAGCTTATTTAGGGCTTTTCATAAAAAGTTTTTTTATTAAAAGTGCTTATTTTTAGCTTTTTTAAAACTTTGCTTTTATAAGTTTTCAAAAAAAAGGGAAGGTGGAAATCGGGGGTGAGCAAGACTCGAACCCCCGACCTCAACACCCTCAACCCTTTTAAACACCACACACCACTACCAACGCGCCCTGGGGTCTTTTTCGTTATAGTTTTACTTAGTTTAATATTTATACACGTTTAGTCCTTTTAGCTTAATAAGCTGTTTTAGCTTATTACACAGCTTATTCGATAAGCTGTGTAATCAAGCTTATTTTTCCTAGGTCCCTTTTAGTTCAAGCTATTTTCCATAATTTTTTCAGAATTTTTATATTATAGTTTAGTATTTTTAAAATTTTATTTTTATTAAAAACTTAAAAAAATCATAAAAAATAGAAAAACAATCAAAAAAATATAAATCCTTTTTAGAAAATTTTCTTTTATCATAAAGTTTCTAGGAAAATTAGTTTTGCTTTCGTAGGGTTTAATTTACAAAATTTCATTTTTTAAAGAACGGGGTTCGTTTTCGTTCTCGTTTTTCGTGTTTTTAAGCTCATTTCAACTCCGTTTTTGTTCTAGTTTTCTTTAAACTTACTTTTTAGTCAATTAAAGTCTATTTAAAAAGAAAAATTTATTTTAGGTTTAAATTTGGAAATTTAGAGTTTTTTAACTGCCGTTTAGGGTTCCCCGTTTTGCATTTTTAGTTAAAGTTTAATTTCCCGTTATTTTTTTCGTACTTAATTGTTATCATTTGCTTATTTTAATTTGTAGAAGTAGATAATCAAATCAATCTTTGTTTCCAATTCAAATCATTGTCCGAACAACAAACGTGGTTTCAATTTCACAAATCGTTGGGGAATAACGACCCGGGAATCATACTTCCCGGTTAATATACGTATTATATTATATATATATATATATATATATTTGAAGATTTTCCTTTTTACCTTTGTCCTCAAGGGTAATTTGGTAATTTTCCATCATTATATATTTTATTAT
>BQNB010203774.1:0-10740 GCA_026074375.1 Tanacetum coccineum | reverse complement strand
TTGATATATATAAACCAAACGAACCCTCGTTGTTTCCTCGTTGTTTCGCTAAACCAAACACGTCCTTCGCGTCTCTCTCTTAAACCAAACACGCCCTTAACTTGTTTAAACCTAAACCAAACGCACCCTACTCGTGCCAAACCCAAACCAAACACCCCTTTGGCTGTGTTAACCCAAACAGCCCCCTTGTGGGCTGTTTTAATACCAAACGCACCCTATGCTGGTGGAAACCAGCCAAACGCACCCTATGTGGGCTTGTGACAGCCAAACGCACCCTATGTGGGCTTGTGACAGCCAAACGCACCCATATGGTGCGGCTGCCACCCAAACCAAACAACCCTAAATCTGTCATAAATGCAAACGCACCTAAATCTTGGTATTTCATCAAACCAAACGCACCCTTATTCGGTTATATCCCAACACGAACACCCCTAACCTTTTTCTAACCCAACCGCACCCCTTCGTGGCTGTTAAACCCAAACCAAACCCCCCTGGTGGTGTCATAAATAAACCACACGCACCCTATCCGCTGTTTTATATCAAACCATACGCACCTTGGCTGCCAACCCGCAACCAAACGCACCCTATGCGGGTCTAAACAGAAACCGAACGCACCTCTGGTGCATATAGAAACCAACCCACCCTTCTTCTTGTGCCAAACCCAACCGAACGCACCCTTGGTGTGCGTGACAGCCACCCGAACGCACCCTTGGTGCTTAAATAAATCCCCCGCACCCCTTTTCTTGGTTCACAGCCAAACGCAGCCCCTTTTTGCCACGGAGCATAGTAAATCGACGCACCTTGATGGTGGTCGGTGTGGTGGTGGTTTCGGTGGGGAGACAGCCAACGAGCAACCACCCTTGTGGTGCTATACCCGGACCCAACGCACCCTTTTTCTGTTTTAAATAGAAGAAAAAAAATATAAAACGAATGCACCCTATGGTGGTGCGGTTGAGATGGAGATGACGTCGTGGGGGTGGCGGCTGTGACGGGGAGGAGGGGGAGGGAAAAAGCGCGAGTGGGGGCGAGTGGTGTAGATGGTCGGGTAGATCGGGTGACGAGGAAGCTTTTTGAAGCTCACCGGAAAACTCCGCCGGAAAAGTTTTCCGGCGGCGGCGCCATGGTGCCCGGCGACGGTAGGGGTGGCCGGCGGTGGGCTGCCGAAAATGGGGGAGAGAGAGAGGAAGATGATGAGTGTATGTTATTTGAGAGATGGAAATGAAAAAAATTTAAAATAAGTTTTATATTTATATAAAACTTTTAAACTTAATGTAATATGTTTAATAGTTGAGGGTTTATTGTGTAACTTTTTATATAGCTTTTGATAACTATCGGTTCAGGACTCATTTGAGCCATTTATCGGACGATTCAAAGTACGAAATTTACGCCATTGTTTTCCAAATTATTTTTCCAATAAAAATGAGTATTTACACGACTTTGTTTCATAATTGTTTCATAACATTTATTTAAAATGTTTGTTATTCATTTATATATTTTTCCGATAAACTTTATCCGTAAAAATGAATTTTAACTTCAATAATTGCGTTTTTTGCAAACGTTTTCGATTAACAATATAATTAATTTATTAAATATTTTTATTTAATAAATTATGATAATTAAATATAAATTTAATTATTTTGGGTCGGCACGCGTTGTGCTCAAAATTTTGCGAGGACGTTTCAGTCACCTTCTGACTGTTTTCGGATCTCGGTCAAAACTAAAAAGTTGTCAGGAATGTCGTTTTACATCAAATTGCTTTAGAGTCCGAGTTGTGAAAACGTGCTTTAGATGGTCGTTCTTATAAGTCAAGCCAGACCCTAAAAGTCAACGATTGAAATCGTCATTCAAAAATTCGAAAATTCTCGGATGTTACAGTACCTACCCCTTAAAGAAATCTCGTCCCGAGATTAAATTCGTGTTATCCGATTGTGTGACCAAGGAAAGACTTAAGGTTTAATAAACTCGTTCTAAACAAGACGCTGATAACTTTATTCAGCAAAATTCGGTGTTTCTATACTTCTCAATCTACCAAAAATTTTGGCTAGGTTTGTCCAGGATATTTAATCCATCAAAATGGGTATCTCAAAATATATCATTACAGATCTTATGACTGGTATAACCGCGTTATAGGAAGAGTCTCATTATAGTGAAAACTTCAAGAAAAGGTGTAGTTAGTTCCTCGACGTGAGTATTTTTGTAAAAAAAAAAAGTTTCTAAAGTCCCAGGACCGAGTCCTCATTTCTACTATCTGTAAGGTCATAATTCACAAATCAACGTGGCTTATGGATGTAAGTTACCCAACTTACCTTGGCATATTAATTAATTCATGACTAAATTGGTGTACTATTTGTCTGCAATAGTAATTCAACGAATACTAATTATCGTCATATGCTTATCTTGTTTAAGGTGGGTTTCATCACTTAGTTGATAAAATTTGTACAATCTGGAACCACTCCAGGACCCAACAACAGCAACCATAATGACAATAACTATGACAAATAGTGATGGGATGCAGAGGGTGAGGACCCTCCGAGAAACAAATATCCTCAGAATAAAGTTCAATAAATGAGGGGAGCTCGCGGAAGAGCTTATGCGATAGACGGCGGATTATGGTACTCAGTCGTTAGTTCGAGGATGACGCAAATCCAATAGTCCAATTGTGTAACAAGTCTGTTAGCTCCACTTAACAGTTCGTGATCGCGAGGATTAGCAACGGTAAAAGTAATAACTTAAGAATGAGATAAGGTAGTTCAAAGTGAGGCCTTAAGATGCTGCTGAGTGGCAAGACACGATTGTGTCTCTAGACCTTTTTAACGAATTCCGGTGATTATCGAATTTAGGTTCATACTCGTGTCATATCGGATACCATTAAGCCCACTCATTTATAATTCATTATTTGCATAAAGAAGCGTCCATATATTTAGTGAAAATAATCAATGGTAGATACAACACTTATTTTTTTTTTTAAAAAATATGGTTCGGTGATTATATAATCTTAATTTATTTAACTAAAGAGGCGTCGCCAATCCTTTTAAAAAACCAATTATAAAATCATCCTACTTAAAAATTCCCGATGCAATAACGCGTACCCACATAACTTTCAAGGTGATGGATGACATGACGATAGCCATGTGCTCTAATGAAGTACGGGACGGAAGTGTTCCAAACTCCTCTTTTCGGAGACAGGTGAGTAAAACTACCTCAAAAATATCAACCTAGTGTCAAGATAGTAATGAGTACTCTGGTTTAGAGTAAACCCAGTAAAGTCATCGATGACCAGTCAACATAGCAATTATCAGATAACATTCAACCTCTTATTACAAGTCCCGCCATACAAGACATGAGTATACTTCAGATTTATACATAAATCCCAATGAGTAAACAGAACTTGCGGGCTTTGTTAACATACAATTAGCATATCAATCCTCATATACAAGTCCGCCCCATACAAGACTTGTAAAACTTCTTAATTCATTAACAAAATTCCAATAAACAAAATTACTAACAATCGTACGCGTTTATACGATATTGTATAAAGCGATGAGGAAAAATAATTCCTAAAGACCATTGCGTTTACCCTACAAGGCCTGAGAACGAAGACAAGAAACCATTTGCGATGCATAACACCTCCCAACTTGTACTCAATGAAGTAAAACTCCAGATACCCATTGTATAGACTCCACAAATGATCTCTGAGGATCGATAAACTTGTAGAACCATTAGTTGCAACTCACAATGTCTCAAAAATGCCCTGGTATTATATAAAGAACTCTTATGATACTAAACGTGCGATATACGCCAAAGATGAAGCATATATATACATAATGTATGTCACGTAAGCACTTAATGCAGCACACCGTAATTGTAAGCACATAAGCAATTAGCGTGTATGCACTTTGAAATTTTGATGTATCAATGTTTTGAAAACGACTATAGTCTAGGGTAAAATTGCAACCTAGTTCTCTATAGCCAGGGCTCTGATACCAATCTATAACACCTCCAAAAATCATACAACGCAACGGAATACCACATAGGGTGCTACTTCATAATACACAGCGCTAGATACAAGAGAACGACCTCTAAATGTGTCGTTTGTAAAACAATCTCGTTGATTTTCTGAAATCAATATAATATTGTCCATAAATGCATCACAATGAAAACTCGAAAAAGCGACAACATAGAAAACGAGATTTGATCATTTAGTAGAAATCCAATTAGAAATCTTGTCAAGTTAGACTCCAATGCACATCAGATATCCAGCTCTAATTCCATCCCAGAGAAAAACATGCTTAAAAACGCAACATAAAGTTGGTGATTCATAGGTCATTTAGTATGAATAATAAAACCAAAGGTTCCAAGTATATAACCATTTAATTCTTTAAATGTCCTTTCAAAATATATGTATGATTTATAAAATCAACAGTTGCAAAAACATGCCAGACCATTTAAGTCTCCAAATAGTCGCCAAAACGTAATAAACCTAGACCAACACGATTTTCCCGTGATAAAGCAAACCGCAACTATCACCAACATATAAACTTCCCGTGATGAAACAACAAATGCAAACATCACGAAACCCTGATTACGTTTCCTAAGCTCATGACACTGAAGCTCGACGATCTTTCTTGCAATAATATATATTGCAATTTCTGCTGCCAACCGATTAGAGTCTAACCCTAAACATCTCCAAATTCGATGCTATAGCGTTCGTTCCCGGTGATAGCTAGTCACCCGAATGGGGAGGTCGTTTCCCAAATAGATCTATTAATAACATTCGCGCTCACATAATGTAATTCACAACTACATCTATGCAATTGACAGTTCATGATAAAGGGGCTCAACTTGGGTTATCGCTACTTAGCAACCCTAATCAAATTAATAAAATTGATGCCAATTGTGTCCCATTAATAAAACGATGCATCATTTCATCCCACTAATATATATAACGGCAGTTATCCAAAACAGTAAAAGTGAGCTATGAATCTCAGAATATCCTTAAAAACAATCCGCTTGTTATAAGATGACCCAGTAAGTAAAGAGTTTGTAGACAAGCATGTATTCCCCCTCGCGGGTTTATAAACATTTAAAAGATTGAAAAGCGAGGTTATGAACTCACCTCGATGATGAAGAACGATTGGCAGATAGGCATCTAATATGCACAATACGAACGGAAGACGAAGCTTGCTCGATCGAGAAGTTGCAACTAATCTTAACGGCTAAGTCCCACTAGCCTAGGATAATGTATTTGGGTTTCCCGATGAATGATTATGTCAACGCGACACGTTGATAAAAGATTTAGATTTCAAGTTGTAATAGTGTGGTGGTTGGTTAAATAATTAAATTGAAAAGTAACGAAAAGTGTGTAATATATTCTTTATATATTACATATAAAAATACACCCTTATATAACTCGTACCGTGATTTATATAACAAAGACAAACAATCCAATAAATATTTAAGGAATATGATTCTTTACAAGTATTGTATCAAAGATGTGAGAAAATATTTGTAGTAATATAACCCGACACGTTTTCGGAACTCACCAGTTAAAATATTAAAATGTCCCTCAAGTATAAACTCAAAAAAATCAATTGCCCGTTTTAAAGTTACTAATTAAATTAAACGATTTATTGTAAAGCTTTTATTAACAATAATTATTAGGTTATCCTCTAGCGACAATCATAAAAATTATAAAATAGCATTTATAACTTATATTTCGTTTCCTCCGACGGTCGTGTCCAAAATAGTTGTCTAATTGTAAACGTATAGTTTTTCGTTCGTTGTCAAGTTATTGTATAGTTATATTTTAATATATCTTTAAAATATACCTTAGTTTCTTTTACCGGTTTCTAAAATAATATAAATTTTAGCAAAACGTTACCAATTATAAAAATATATGTATATTTCGTTATGACATTTTCGGTTATGTAAGGTTTTCCATATTCGCAAAACTCAACATTTTTCCTCATTCAATATATGTTGCAATTTATTCGCGTTTCCATTATCTCAAATGTTCGCGTGTTCTAAATATAATATTTATACGTTATTATATCTAAACTAAACCGATTAGTAACACCATATTTATTTAACCAACTTAAACCACCAATATCTATTCGGTTTTAATATTTATAAAACTTTATAATATATTTATTTACCGATTTAAATTAATCCAAACGCGCCCTTATTGTCATTTTGCTCACCCAAACGCCCCTCATGGGCTGCCCTTTACTCCAAACGCACCCTAACCGATGCCCAAACCCACAAACAGACACCCCCTTGGCTGCCTTAAACCAAACAGCCCCCTTGTGGGCTGTTTTAATACCAAACGCACCCTATGCTGGTGGAAACCAGCCAAACGCACCCTATGTGGGCTTGTGACAGCCAAACGCACCCTATGTGGGCTTGTGACAGCCAAACGCACCCATATGGTGCGGCTGCCACCCAAACCAAACAACCCTAAATCTGTCATAAATCCAAACGCACCTAAATCTTGGTATTTCATCAAACCAAACGAACCCTTATTCGGTTATATCCCAACACGAACACCCCTAACCTATTTCTAACCCAACCGCACCCCTTCGTGGCTGTTAAACCCAAACCAAACCCCCCTGGTGGTGTCATAAATAAACCACATAAAACCACCCTAATAAGTCCGTTGTTTTAAAATCAACACAATACGCACCTTGGCTTCACCCCCCAACCCCAACCCCGCAACTCAACGCACCCTATGCAGGTCTAAACAGAAACCGAACGCACCTCTGGTGCATATAGAAACCAACCCACCCTTCTTCTTGTGCCAAACCCAACCGAACGCACCCTTGGTGTGCGTGACAGCCACCCGAACGCACCCTTGGTGCTTAAATAAATCCCCCGCACCCCTTTTCTTGGTTCACAGCCAAACGCAGCCCCTTTTTGCCACGGAGCATAGTAAATCGACGCACCTTGATGGTGGTCGGTGTGGTGGTGGTTTCGGTGGGGAGACAGCCAACGAGCAACCACCCTTGTGGTGCTAACCCGACACCAACCACAAGAAATAGAAAAAGATACCCTTTTCTGTTTTAAATAGAAGAAAAAAAATATAAAACGAATGCACCCTATGGTGGTGCGGTTGAGATGGAGATGACGTCGTGGGGGTGGCGGCTGTGACGGGGATGAGGGGGAGGGAAAAAGCGCGAGTGGGGCGAGTGGTGTAGATGGTCGGGTAGATCGGGTGACGAGAAAGTTTTTTTTTTGAAGCTCACCGGAAAACTCCGCCGGAAAAGTTTTTTTCGGGGCGGCGCCATGGTGCCCTAGTCATGAAGGCGGCACGGTTAGGGGTGCCGCGGTGGGCTGCCGAAAATGGGGGAGAGAGAGAGGAAGATGATGAGTGTGTGTTATTTGAGAGATGGAAATGAAAAAAATTTAAAATAAGTTTTATATTTATATAAAACTTTTAAACTTAATGTAATATGTTTAATAGTTGAGGGTTTATTGTGTAACTTTTTATATAGCTTTTGATAACTATCGGTTCAGGACTCATTTGAGCCATTTAACGGAACGATTCAAAGTACGAAATTTAACTGCATTAGTCTTAAATGGTTTTTCCATTCCCGCACCTTAGGGTTTTTTTTTTCCTTTCCAAATTTATTTTTCCAATAAAATTGAGTATTACCCACATGGTTTCATAATTGTTTCATAATATTTATTTAAAATGTTTGGTTATTCATTTATATATTCTCACGATAAACTATATCCGTAAAAATGAATTTTTTTTATTTTTGTTTTTTTTTATTAACTTCAATATTGCGTTTTTTGCAAAAACGATATATCGATTTAACAATATCATAATATATTAAATATTTTTATTTAATAAATTATATAATTAAATATAAATTTAATATTTTTGGGAATTCTACGAGGGGGGTGGGGGGAGGGGCTTAATCAATTTCCCGGGCAAACGCGTTGTGCTCAAAATTTTGCGAGGACGTTTCAGTCACTCTCTGACTGTTTTCGGATCTCGGTCAAAACTAAAAAGTTGTCAGGAATGTCGTTTTACATCAAATTGCTTTAGAGTCCGAGTCGTGAATACGTGGTTTAGCTGCTCGTTTTTTGATAAATCAACCTAGGAATAACTTATATCTCCCTTAAATTTATTCTGAAAAATTACCGGTTACGCTGTAATCTATAACTTTTTAAAGACATTGTGAGTGACATAATGGTCTTGTTTATTTTAAGACATTGCAAGTGAAACAATGGTCTCGTTTATTTCTAACATCGTGAGTAATACGATGATCTTTAAAACTTTTCGTGACTTTACATTATACCATTTTGCGTAATTTTGGAAAACTGTTACAGTCTGTCGACACCACTGATCATCCTACTATTCGGCTCTGAAGACGACTTTGAACACCTGTCCCATACTGTTGAAACACCTACGTCATCTCGTCTCGCCTCAACTTTTATTACTTCTCGTAACTTCTAGAAACATGTCAATTAATTCGCACACAACTTTAACCCATCACCTCATAATATTCTATTTCTTTTTGGAAAAACAACTTTTGAAATTCGACTTATTTTATTTCATTTACTCCATTCGAATGTGAAGAAAATACCGACAACGAGACAAGGAATGAGTTCCACGAGGATCAAGTGTATTATAACCTGACGAATTGCTAATGCTATTAAAGCTGTTTTTGTCTATGAGGCAAAAGTCCGCGTAGCTCATGACTAAATGGATCAGGTCGTACGTTAGGAAACCGAGATGGTAAGGAATGCCAATAACGAAATAAACGACAAAAGGTCGTGAGAGCTTACACTGGTAGACCAAATAACAAAATTTGATATGTAGGAAAGTTATCCTACTTCAACAAACGTAAGTTGCGCCACACTGGGCCATGCACTGTGGAGTGCAGTAACTACAAGAGAGTTGGCCATATGTGTAGAGATTGTAGGACACCCATTTTGATAACAACATAGAGGCCGCAGTGGCAAATTAAAAACCTGGAATACCTATTGTGAGTGTGAAAAATCAGGAGATTACAAGAGTGATTGTCCAAATCTGAACCGTGCGAACCGTAGTTGAAAAGTAAAAGCTCGCGAGAACTCTAAGGTCGTCAGAGATAATGTTGATACTTAAAAAGAGATTTCCTATCGTACCTAGTAGAACCTAAGTAGACTTGAACCGTAACCATAAGAGTATTGCACTAGTACTTCCTTGTGAATTTCGGGTATTGTGTGGATGTTTTTAAACCATCTGTTCATTTTGTGTCATGACGATTTCGTTAGTTACACTTTAATTCTCAAATAATTTATGTAAGGTACTCCTCAAATCTATTACCGTCTTATAGCCCATTTCACTATTATTTTATAAACCGCTTTACTGTTATAGACTAATTGGATGTTATGCTATGAACTATTTTAGTGTCATCTTATAAACATAGTAGTTGGCACGTTATAAGCTATTTTACCGTCACCTTACAAACCGTTTAGCTAATAGCTTCTTGTTTATTTCAACACCTTATAAACCATTTCACTATCATTTATAAACCATTCTAGCGTCACCTCATAAACTATTTTATAGATATTTTATAAACTATTTTACCATCAATCTACAAACCATTTTGCTGACAGCGTATTAACCATTTTACTATCATTCTATAAAAGCATTTTGTTACCATCTTATAAACTGTTATGTCGTCACCCTATAAACTATTTTTGCAATCATTGTTAACAAACTAAATCGTTTTTCATCTTTTAATCTATTTCATCGTCATTTAAAAGCTCTTTTGCCATAATTTTATAAACCGTTTCTCTAACACCTTATAAACTATTTCGATATCATCCTACAAACCACTTTGTCAACATCTTATAATTATCCTACTATTACCTCATAACTTATCTAGCTATCATTTAATAAACTAATTCATTTTATCTTATAACCTATTTTACGGTTATTTATAAACTCTTTTGCTAACCCATTATAAACTACTTTGCAGTCATCTAACAAACCATTTCGTTGTCACCTCATGAACTATTTCGTTGTCATTATACACTATTTGCTGTCAATTTACAAACTATTTCATCATCATCTTATGAACTACTTCGTGTCTTTTACAAACTAATACGTTGTCGCTGTATAAAGTTTTGGGTTGTCAACTCGTAAACTATTTGATACCATATTATGAACCCCCAAACTGTTATATTATAAACCGTCACGTAATTTTCTCATAAACTATTTTGTTGTCGCCTCATAAAACATTTTCTGATATTTTACAAAATATCTTGTGTCGTTATATAAACTACCGTGTTTTCATTATTACAAACTGTTTTGCTACCTTATAAACTATAACGTTTATACCCTATAAGATTTTAAACATATCACTAGTTTTGACGAAATGAACATTGCATCGTTAGTCCTTAATTATACATAGCCTGATCACCTATGTATAATTCAAGGAGGACCATGCTATGCTGGGAGTAGTCACCATAAAATTTTGTCAATTTACCCTTACTTTCCATTTTTATTTTCTTTCTTTCGCTAAGATTTGCCCTTTTAGTGACATCGTCCCATCTACTATAGACACTAGGTACTCTATTGAGTTAGCCGATGGAAAGATTATAGAAGTTGATACCAACATTTGAGGTTGTGTACTGAATATTCTAAATCATCTATTCAAAATTGACTTAAAGGACGTAGGACTTGGTAATTTGACGTTATCATCGGTATAGATTGGTTGACAAAGTACCATGCCATGAGAAATT
>BQNB010203772.1:0-10740 GCA_026074375.1 Tanacetum coccineum | reverse complement strand
AGTATGCAGTTTTGGTAAACATCTCAGCCTTCAATGGTTTTAGTCAGTCATATCCTTTTGTTTCAGATACAATGTTAAATATGGATATGGATCAATAGTCATTCTATAGTTTAACGATTCTGTTTCTTGCATCTGTATAGATTCAGATCACCAAATGTAAAAAAGAATCATCTTAACTACACTTTGGGCATGGACATGCAAATATCTGATCAACCCAACGAGGGGCCAGTAAGTATCTTACTCTCACACACGTGGTGGAACAAATTCTATTTTGACTACAAGTGACCATCATGTACTTCAAAATTTTTATAAAAATAGCCCTTATAACTACCTTTTGACAGCATAGTGGTAGACTATAGTCAAGAAATGCTATCCATGCATGCAAAACCCGCTTGCATCTCAAGTCTAAGGATAAACATGACTTTCATCATGTGTGTAATGCATCCAATAATGCCGATCCATAAAGTGATTAACACAGGTGGGGTATCCAATATTCAACCTAATTTAATAACATGTACAGTTGGCAGAATCATCTCTACATATTCTCTAGAATACAACCAAACACTTACATTTACCTTATCTTAACAATACTCCCATATTGTCAACTGGTAATAGATAAAGCTTTAGAATGCTACAAGTCATTCATGGATATAAACATGCAAATATAAGACACAATTATTATAAAAATGAAAACAAGATACCATGTATATTAATTCATTCAAAACATAACAATCATTTTAACATCCCATTATCCAAATACTAACTAACAAATCACAAATTTACATGAGACTACTAGCAGGAACAATTCCAATTGCCATAGCATGTTCATAACGCTTATTGAACGGCATTGGTTTTATAAACGGATCAGCTATGTTGTCATCTATGTGAACTTTCTTAAGGATAATCTCACGCTCTTGAATTACTTCACGAATGTAGTGATATTTCCTCCGAAAATGTCCGGCTCCCTTCAGAATTCTGAGCTCATTGGCGATCGCTATTGTAGGATCATTATCACATAGCAACTCCATAGGTCTTTTATTCGATGGCACGGCATTTCTAAGTCCATCAATAAACTTCCTCATCCAAACGGCTTCCATTGATGCTTCAGCAGCAGCAATGTACTCAGCTTCTGTAGAAGACATTGCAGTAGTGCTTTGCTTGGCACTCTTTTAGTCCATGGCTCCACCAATAAGTATGAACACATATCTTATTTGGGATTTGGTATCGTCCTTATCTGTTTGAAAACTAGCATCAACATAACAAGGTACTTTTAGCTCAGCTTCAGGTTTTGCCCCATACACAAGAACCATATCTTTAGTATTCCTCAAATACTTAAGAATAGTTTTAACAACAGTCCAATGAATCTCACCAGGATTTTGCTAAAAATGACTACATAAATTTTGCGCAAAGGCAACATCAGGTCTAGTACATCTGACCACATACATGATTGAACCTATAGCCGAAGCATAAGGAACTCTTTGCATACATTATACCTCACTAGGTATTTCTTGGGACTTTCTCTAGTCAGGCTTTTCTATCATTGGATTATACCCTTTCTTGGAGTTTTCCATCTAAAATTTCTTTAGGATTTTCTCTAGATAAGCACTTTGACTAAGAGCAATCAACCACTTAGATCTATCATGTATGATCTTGATTCTAAGGATGTATGCTGCTTCTCCTAAGTCTTTCATAGAAAAACACTTATAAAGCCAAGAGTTAACTTCTTGCAGCATTTTAACGTTATTTCCCATGAGTAATATGTCATCGACATAAAAGATTAGGAATGCAACATTACTCCCTCTAGCTTTGAGATATACACATGGCTCGTCTGGATTTTGAGTAAAACCAATCTTCTTGATTTCTACATCAAACCTTTTATTCCAACTTCTAGATGCTTGCTTTAATCCATAAATGGAACATTGAAGTTTTCATACTTTGTTGTGATGTTTCGGATCCACAAACCCCTCAGGTTGCACTATATATACGTCCTCGCTTAGGTGACCATTTAGAAAGGCAGTTTTGATATCCATTTGCCAAATCTCATAGTCATAGAATGCGGCTATGGCTAAAAGAATCCTTATAGCTTTAATGTCTACAACAGGAGAAAAGGTTTCCCCATAATTTACACCGTATGTTTGGGTATAGCCTTTTGCTACAAGACGAGCTTTGAAGGTGTGTACATTGCCATACATGTCAGTCTTTTCTTGAAAATCCATTTACTCCCAATAGTTTGACCATTAGAAGGAAGAACAACCAAAACCCATACTTGGTTATATTTCATGGAATGCATTTTTGTATTCATAGCTTCAAGTCATTTATCAAATTCAGGATCTAATAATGCAGCTTTATAATTAGGTGGTTCATTAAGATCCCTTTATTCACATTCCTCAACATCAACATAGAATCCATATCTATCTGGTGCTTGAGGTATTCTTACGGATCTACGAATAGGAACTTCAGCATTTTAGGTCTCGACCTCGATAGGCGCGACCTTATTATGTACTTCGTTAGTATTTTCAAAAGGTTATGTATCTTCTTCTTGAATTAATTCAAGTCCTTCATTACTCCTACTCGATTCGAGAACTCCATGACTCCTACTCGCTTCTTGTACCATGAGGATATTCTCAAAGAACTCAGCATTTTGAGCAACAAAAATCTTGTTCTAGAGTGGATAGTAGAAGTAGTAACCCATCATTTCCTTTGGGTATCCTACAAAGATACACTTAATGGATCTAGGATCAAGTTTGTCAGGCGTGTCTCATTTCACGAGTGCCTCATAACCCCAAACTCTTAAGTAGGACAACTTAGGAGCTTTCCCGTGCCATATTTCCTAAGGCGTCCTTTCAATCTTCTTGGTTGGAACCATATTAAGAATGCGACCCGCAGACTCGAGAGCATATCCCCAAAAGGATTTTGGCAGAGTTGTTAGATTCATCATGGATCGAACCATATCAAGTAAAGTTTGATTCCTCCTCTCAGACACCCTGTTATGTTGTTGTGTATAAGGTAGAGTAAGTTAGGATACAATACCACAACTTTTCATGTGATTAACAAACTTATGACTCAGGTATTCGCCTCCTTGATCGGATCGAATCGCCTTTATCTTTTTGCCGAGTTGATTTTCAGCTTCATTATAAAAGACCTTAAATGTTTCAAACACCTCATTGTTTATGTTTAATCAAGTAAACATAACCATAACGGCTGAAATCATCTGCAAAGGTGATGAAGTAACTAGCACCATCTCTTAACACAGTTCTAAAAGGGCCACATACATCAGTGTGTAGAAGTCCTAATATATCCTTAGCTCTTTTTACTTGATGTTAAAAAGGCTTGCGTGCCATCTTCCTAGATATAAAAGACTTGCATTTATGAAGTGATTCATCATGAGTGGGTTGCAAAATCCCATCTTGCTAAAGCTTGTTAATGCGTTTATTGTTTATATGACCAAGACGAAAATGTCATAGATAAGAAGAGTCCAACGCATGTTTGGATCTTTTGTTGCTAACATTAAACATAGAACTAACATTTGGATAAATATTATGCATATCTATTTCATAAATACCATCACATATAATTGCATTAAAATAAAACACATTATCTTTTAAAATAGAAATACCATAATTTGTAAATGTATGAATATAATCATTGTTAACTAAACAAGAAATTGAAACAGCACCCCTAGTCATAGTAGGTGCGAAATGACAGTTGTCTAATACAATTATTAAACCACTATGAAGAACTAAATCAAAACTTCCAATAGCTTCAAGGACTGCACGCATTCTATTGCCCACGTACAGACTCAAAGCTCCATGTTTCAACTTCCTGCTTTCTCTAAGACCATGCGAAGTATTACAGATATGAGTACCACAACCCGTATCATACACCCAAGTCTTATTAGGAAAAGCAAAGAGTTTTATAGTGAAGATACCTGGAGTACTAGCCACGCTAGCATTCTTCCTCTTCTTCAACTCAGCTTGGTAGGACAGACAATTTCTCCTACAATGACCCACCTCCTTACAGTGGTGGCAGACAGAGTCTTTTGCCGGATTATCTCTCTTAGGAGGCGATGGGATCTTGGGCTTAGGAGCATAAGCAAGCTTATTCTTTCCCTTGTCCTTACCCTTTGCCCTTTTCAATTTCTTTTTGTTCTTCTGGATCTTACCCTCCCGTATAGCTAACACAACGGGAGTTTCAACCTTCTTTGGAATACTTTTCTCATGAAGTTTTAGCATATCATGTAATTCAGCTATCGTCTTCCCTATGTTATGCATATTATAGTTCTGAATGAACTAATCATAGTCCTTGTTGAGAGAATTCAAGATGAGACTCACATCAAGTTCATTTGGCATAGCATAGCCTAAGCGTTCCAAAATGTCCAAGTAGCTCTTCATCTTCAAGAGATAGGAGCTTACTAACTGACCTTCCTCCTGTTTACAAGCGTGGAATGCTTTGACTATTTCAAACAGTTCCTGTTTAGCCTGCTCTTCAAACATAGTTTTCAATTCTTTTTGCATGTCATATGCATTGTATTTCTCCAAAGTCGTAGGTCTGGAGACATACTTGACAGGATAAGACATGCAACCTCTTGCTCAAGATTGACAGTCTCATAGTACTTATCAATAGTGTTAGGGTCAGCAGTTTTAGGATCCAAAGCGGGTCTAGTAGGCTGTTCCACAAACTTTATCTTTTTCTTATACCTAAGAACAATCCTTAGATTGCGATACCAGTTTGTAAAATTCGAACCAATAAGTTTCTTTGCCAGGAGAATCGACCTGATAGTCATAAAGTTTGTGTTTTGGGCAGCAGCAGCTATCTACAAAACAATCAAAAGTTCAAAAAATATTAGTATTTCGATAATAAATCTCTTATAAAATTAACTACCCATGTTTAAAAATTAAACAATTAATTTTATCAAGAATTTAAGATCCAACTTGACGTTCTACTATTAATGCAGTTGATCTACTAGAAATGGTAAACTCAAAAGGTAATCAGCGTGTGATAATTGCCAACATGTGCAACTCTTAGCCTTTATGGGGCACAAGGCATTATAATCCTGAATTACAATGTCAGGTAGCATGTTTAACCTCATCATATGCCTCAGGTCGAAGTTCTGAACAACCATACTCGATATAAGTCGTCCAATACAAAATTAGTAATTTCACAGTCTCAGATCTGACCATACGTTTGTTATATTACCTTGTTTGCAAATTTACCTAAGACCGTTTTAGAGTAAAAATACAACTCAAGTGATTTCATACTTGGATGGCAAATGACTTAATTTTAGGGTAGAATTTGATAAAAACAATGTTACCAAAATTGTGTATAAGGAAGCATGCATACAACCTTATAACACTAGTTATTTTTTAAAACAATTCCATTTTCGTTTTAAAACTTTCTATAAAGATAAATCCCTACATTAATCACATGCCATTTATAAAACTTTCTAAGTATGAGTGATCTTACTATGGATAAGGTTAGTTCCCATGGGAAATAATCGAACCCTAGTAACGATTACGACATACTTAAAATATTGTTAAAATCGTTTATGTAAAATTTGTGTATTCTTGCGTTGTTCCGTCGCGGGTTCCCTTGCGGAAACTACTAAACTCCTGCGTTATAGAACGTTTTCAAGATAATTACAAATTTACGTATATAGTCCATGATTTAGCAAAGTGTACGTATCAATATACACAATAAGCATTTTAATCATGTTCTTTTAGTCCATATTAATTTTGAAAATCATTTTTGCATAATTATATAAAAAAAACGCCACTATATAAAACATGCAAAACACATTTACCAAATTTAATCATACTAAACAAGAATCATTTACGCAATTAAAGCATTAATTGAACAAAGGTATTCCATTCTTTTGCAATTTATCAAATAATTCACGTAATATTCTCATGCATATAAAACCACACGCATGCATACATATATATATTAAGCTTAATAACCATGGCTTACATGCATGTAATCCATGGTTGACAATTTATTGCAAGATAAATAAGCGATAATATATATATAGAAAATATCTAAAATGAAAACATAATCATAATAAGCGAATTAGAAATCATGTAAAATATGTCTATATTATTATTTGCATATTTATGTGACTAATTAGGGCAAATATTATTTCTCTAAATAATTTCATAAAATAATTTTCACATAAAAACAAGAAAATAATACATATGTGGGCGACATTTTTTACATGTTATTTACGTTTTTTGTATAATTACTACGCTATATGAGATGGCTCGTGATGCCACTGTTGGAAATCATTATCTAAATAACCTTATATTACAGTAATATTAAACGAGCTACGCAGCGGATATAGATCACATATAGAATATATAATTAACCATAAAAAACATAAACAAGTAAACATACCTTTAGCAACCAAGCTAGTGACGAATCAAAGACACTTCGAGTACACGCACGTATGTAATAACGTGCGAACCAAACACTACTTCTAGTTACTAAAATAAATAACCTCTACATGTATCCACACTACATGTCAAACAATATCACCCGAATGCTAGTTCTTGACCAACGAACAATTGAACACAAGAAAAATCGAAACTAAAAAACCCTAAAGGGTTGTTTGTTTCATTCGACCAAGAGAGGTGAAAGAGAAGAGATGGATAAGAATTATGAGCTCTAGGGTCCTCCTTATATACTAGGTGAATTTAGGGTTTACCTAAAATACATACCTTGGAGGAAAAGATAGCTCAAAACCCAATCCAACCCCCACTTGGGCTAGGCCGGTCGAAGTCAACCCAAACACCCCTTGGTGTTGACTTTTTCACTTATCTAATATTTATGGTTAATTACATTTAATTACCCGTTAATTAAAAAGCCTTTATTGTTAATTATTCATAACTGATGAGGTGTCATTTTATGCATTATTTCATGGTCAATTAACCTCGTAAATCATGCAAATATGCCCAGATTACTTGCTTAATCGTTTGTTTTCAAATTTTTAGCACTTGGATGGCTTTTAAAGGAAATACACGCGACTTGGGCTCATTTGGAGAAGAAACAGATAAGATTACGGACCTACACCAAATCTCATGATGACTTTTGCAAACAGTAAATGGAGACGGCATCGCAAGCAAAAAGCGATGTCGTCGTGATCAATCTAGTGACGGTGTCAGGATTATGGCGACGGAGTGAAGACGTGGTCGACTTAAAAAGGATCAAGATGACGCCGTCGCGTCGACAACTCTATAAATATAAATCTGTTTTTAGGGTTTTAGTGTGTAACTTTAGGATAATTTTGTATAACCCTAGGGAGATGAACCCTAGTCATTTTAGGAGCTTTATAGGTCATTTTTAGGGCCTCAAAACCCTATTGTACTATCTTGAATCCTTGTTTTAATCAAGTAAGGTATTTATCTTTAATCATTCAATATGTCTATGTGTTGTTTGATTAATTTATCTTCTTGCTTTCTTTATAACATGCGAGGCTAAACCTTCCTTTGTATTTATCAATGATTGCATGAAACTTAGGTTGTAGATCCTTTTGATGTTGCTTCTTGTTGATGATTGTACGCGTTAGGCTTTAGAAAATCAGGCTTTGTCTGTATCGCTGTTGATATATCTAGGGAAACGCGAGTAGTGTAAAAAGGATACCATCGGTAACAGTCTTCATACTACCTTACCCACTATATGGTTGATCCCTCTTAAGTTATTTCACATGCATTTAATATAATCTTAGGGGCCTTGTAATAGTCTTCATACTACCTTACTTGTGCGTTGCCTTAACGGAATACGTATTAAATAGATGGTGGGTTTGTGTAATATGTTTATGACCTAGGAAATACTTACACAAATCATCACAAGTGTGATAAAGCAACGGATCTAGATGAAGCAATCTAAGGAGTAGTGCATGATTAAGTAAATACACTTACTTATCATAAAAGTTATCACCAGTAGATTAGATATTAATTAGTTTAGTTATTAGTTAAACAAACCAACCTCTCAAACCATAGATTTACTTGCTTTCTATTAAACATAAAAATACTAAAATAATCTTCTCTCAACCTTTAGAATTTTGTTAGACCATGATCAAACCTTCCCAACCTATTCCCTTAGAGAACGATAACAACCCCCGAGTCTTGCCTATACTACACTACAACAATTAGGTACACTGCCTAGGGGATTGTAAAACTTCTTGCTGAAGTCTCTATGACCCTCGCATCAAGTTTTTTGCGCCGCTGCGTGGGGAATAGTTAGGTGTAGATCATAGTTTAACTTAGTTCTACTCACTTGAATCCTTTCAAGTGAGAATTTAATTCCGTATATTAGCTTTCTTGTAGTCTATCTTTTCTTTATGTTACTTGTTTCGTAATCCATTCTCATCAACCACCATGGGAGACGTGAATCTTATCCGTACCCTTAGAGATTACTCCAAACCTAGCCACGAAGGCTACAGGAATACCATTGACCTCCCCGTAGGAAACAATGTGATACCTCTTTGATCCGACACCATCCGGTTGGTGCAAAACAGATGCTCATTCTACGGACTTCAGTCCAAGGATCCAAACCAACACCTCAAGGATTTCTTAAAACTTGTGGACTCACTTGACCTTGATGGTGAAAACAGGGAAAGAACGCGCATGCATTTATTTCAATTTTCCCTTCGCGATCAAGCTAGCAACTGGCTTAAACGTCTTCTAGCAGGATCCATCACCGCATGGGAGGATCTTACTACTCGTTTCCTTGCTCAATTCTTTCCACCGGGAAGGACCGCAAAATAGAGGTTCATCTTAGGGACTTACTGAAGCATGGACTTGTTTCAAAGACTTACTACAAAAAGTCCCTCATCATGGCATCGACCTTTGGCTCCAAATCCAAATCTTTTATGATCATGTCAATCCCGTCATAAGACGAACCATCGATCAATCCGCAGGTGGCAAGCTTCGTGACATAAAAGCCGAAGAATCATGGGAATTATTAGAGGACCTCGCCCTCTATGACAACGAAAGTTGGAACGGCCTAATAGATTTTGCTAAGCCGGTTAAGGCAATATCTTTGCCTCAAGATGTCCCGAGTACATCCGACCGCTGCCTCATCGAGCTCGAGAGTCAAGTTTAACGCTTAATGGAAGCTCATCTTGCTCTGACACAACCTACTCAAGTGAACAAAATCACTACCTCATGTGAGATATGCAGTGGTCCTCACGACACTCAGTATTGCATGGAAGATCCCGAACAAGCCTTTGTTGAATATGCATCCTCGCATACCTACGAAGCGGGATATAAGTGGTACACTTTTAAGCCTGAGCAAAACAATCTTGACCTACAACCCGTCATGGAAAAGTCACCCAAACCTTAGGTGGAGACAACCCCAAAATTCCCAAAATAATTTTTCAAACCCACCTAACAGTTTCCAACCTAACAGTTCGATCCTGAACCATCCCTTCAACAACAATCCTCGAAGCTTTAACAATCAATCAAATCTAGAAGGATTGGTATCCAACTTCATGGCATCTCAAGACGCTAGATTGTCTAAGTTTGAAATCGATTTCAAACAACAACAAAGCAAGATGACCAACAAAATCTACATAATGTTGAAGGCCATCACCGATCGAATAGCGAGAGCACTACCTATCGACATAGTTAAGAACCTAAAACTGAATGTTAACACCACAACTTTAGTTTTGTCTGCTCGTTCTTACCCAACTAAAGACCCACAATGCTCAACCCATATCCATGGTTTGATCAACGCCATCACAATCTATCTCAAGCAACAAAGCGACCCCCATAATGACGAGCCAACAAAGAGTGAGGAAAAAGAGAAGGATAGCAGAGAAAATACCAATACCAACCCTTCCGCATCACCTGATCCATCCATTTTGTTCATCACTGAGAAAGTCCGTAAACTTAATTTATTTTTCGAATCACCCATCTTGGCCCCCTAATTATAGGGCACAGAATTTGTTTGCACCAAAGGGGATGATGGTGACGTGATGTTTATTGAGATAGTTAAGAAGGATGACGATTCCTGCAAGGAGGAACCCGAAGCAGGAGGATTGGAAGTGGAATATTTTGATACGTTCCCAACTCGAAGCGAGCTTGCATATCATAAATATCTCATGTGTGGCCCCATCCCCTCGATATTCCTAAGAAACCCCATCATTACAGAGGGATGTCCATCAAACCTTAAAATACCACGCAACATTGGACATGTGCATATGTAGAAAGCCTACATTGATCTTAACTCCCATCTAAATATCATGACCCAAATGATGTATAATTGGATCATGAGAAGAATACTCGACCCTAGGGAAAATTCAGATAGAGAAGTTAGCAATTTCACGAGAAGGATTAAGGGAATGCATGTTTTCGTATGTGATGCGCTGTCGTGTAGGGTCAATTATTTGATTATCAAGTTTTAAATTTATATTTAGCCGGCAAACCTAAAACAACACTTTAACGAGCAGTGTACCCAGTCAAAATGGAGTTCGCGGTAAGTAGGGTGTCGAACACTAAGAGTGGAACATTAATCCTATATTCTATTAGTATTTTAATTAGTCTATTTACTGGTTAAACCTATGTTATATACGTTGTCTAATGATATGGGGGTTTTCAGCCTGAGAGACTGGCACAAGTTTGGTGGTGACCAATATCAATTCAATAAACAATAAACACAAAAAAAAGAAAATTAGAAGATAAAAAAGCGGTACAAGCCAAATGATAGAAAACTGTATTAACCATATTAAATCAAGTTCAATGT
>BQNB010203771.1:0-10740 GCA_026074375.1 Tanacetum coccineum | reverse complement strand
ATATATTCTGGTACACAATTTATATTATCTTATTTTAACATTGACACACATGTGACATAACATGGTATAGTTGCGTGTCTTGTTGCATGATATATTTTTTTTAATGATCAACAATTTCAAATTGTTAATTTGATGGATGAATTGATTTGCGTCGTTTATCAAAAGGATATCATACTTTAATAAATGACGGCATGTGTTATTTGTAAGCAATATATTTGAATCTTTGATTCATGTATCGTATACCTTAATTGCATGGAAATTGGTTAATTGCTAATTTAAGAACATACATGTATATGACCTTTAAGGTCATATAGTAATTTGAATCTGCTTTTGTCCATATGGATTGTGTTGTGGTTGGCAGTTAGACGAAACACAAGGCCATGATTGTTAAGTGTTGGGCAAAGACTTATTGTAATAAGTTTTACAGGCAAATTGTGAAAGATGATAGACATTTGTTTATGTGAATATAAATCATGTGAATGGCTATCCAGTAACGTGCGTTTTCATCTTGTTTTCTTTATTTGGCAATATAAAATGTTTGACAGTAAGACATATGTAATTGAACTTGAGGAACATGCATGATATGAAACGAATATAAGTCATATGTTTGGAATGCATCAATGATTTTTTATTACATATTCTATTTGATTTGGTAAAGTGTATATGTTATATACTTTGTTTATTTAGATAAAGTTGTAAATTATCAATGCTATTCTAAAGAGTGCTTATCTTATATTGAAATGAGTGAATTGGCTAAAATTCATGGTCATTCTTGTTAGATGAGTAAATCACATAAAGTGATTTGAATAAAAGACACGCTTGATGGTTGTCTTTGTTTTCCTCATGATCTACCGATGGTATAAGTAAGGCATCCGTTGTCGTGATCGGTGTTTGTTTTGAAAATGAAGTATCTTTTGTATAGTCGTATTTCTGTATAAGATAAGGGAATTTAATGAAATAAGGTAATTTAATGAAATAAGGGCATCTAAACTCTACTATGACATAGAGTGGCAATAATCATTTGGGAATTGGTTACGCCGTAACCAATTAGTGGGTTTACGCCGTAAACATTTGTTTTGTGCTATAACCAGGAAAATGATTACAAGATTACGCCGTAACACCTGGTTGTTACGCCGTAACATGAAGTCAGTAATAAAGACTTGTTAGATTCTCTTGATAAATTTAGAATTTATAAAACAAAAGTTGAACTGCAACGACGTGACTTAATTAAAACCTTTTACACGGATAGAGGTGGTGAATATTATGATCCTGTATTTTTCAATATGTAGGAATCATTCATGAAACTACAACTCCTTACACACCACAACAAAATAGTGTGGCTGAAAGAAAAATTAGAGCTCTTAAGGAAATGGTTAATTCCATGTTATCTTACTCGGGTTTGAGTGAGGGGTTCTGGGGAGAAGCCATGTTAACGGCTTGCTATTTATTAAATAGAGTTCCGAATAAAAGGTACAAGATTACCCCATATGAACTTTGGTATAAGAAACGACCCAACTTGTCATATTTGCGAGTTTGGGGGTTGTATGGCCGTTGTAAGGCTTCCTGACCCAAGAAGGAAAACTTTGGGTGAAAAGGGTATTGATTGCATCTTTGTTGGATACGCTGAGCATTCCAAGGCATATAGGTTCTATGTTATTGAATCTAATGATTCTGTTTCTATAAACTCAAATATAGAATCAAAAGATGTAATATTTAATGAGAATCATTTCTCTTCAATACCTAGACCAAAGGATGTTATACCAAATTCGGTTGAATCTCAAACGGGTGATCACTCTGATGATGTACCAAGTGAGATTCCTGAGCCTCGAAAAGGTAAAAGAGTTCGAAAAGCTAAATCATATGGTTCTGATTGTCGGCTATATTTAGTTGAGGGATCAAGAGATCAAGTTGGATCGCAATACTCTTACTGCTTTAGCATAGAGGAGGATCCTAGAACCTATAATGAAGCTATGCAATCTCGGGATGCTGCTTTCTGGAAAGAAGCAATAGATGATGAGATTGGTTCCATTATGAAAAATAATACTTGGGTCTTATCTGACTTACCCCCTGGTTGCAAACCTTTAGGTTGCAAATGGATCTTCAAAAGGAAGATAAAAGTCGATAGAACAATTGAAAAGTTCAAAGCTCGATTGGTGATCCAAGGCTTTAGACAAAAGGAAGGGATCGATTACTTTGATACCTATGCGCCAGTTGCTCGTATCAGTAAAATTAGATTGTTGATTAGCATTAGCAGCTATTCACAATCTAGTGATCCATCAAATGGATGTCAAGGCAGCATTCTTAAATGGTGACTTGGATGAAGGAGTGTATATGAAGCAACCGAAAGGATTTGTTATGCCGGGTAATGAGCATAAGGTGTGTAAGCTGGTTAAGTCATTGTATGGGCTCAAACAAGCACCTAACGGTGGCATTAAAAGTTTGATGAGGTTGTGTTGTCAAGTGGTTTTCTCTTAAACCAATCTGACAAGTGTGTATATAGCAAATTTGACAATTCCGGTAAAGGTGTCATAATTTGATTATATGTTGATGACATGTTGATGACATGTTGATTTTCGAAACTGACCAAAATCAAGTTGATAAAACTAAGAAGTTTTTGTCATCAAAATTCTCAATGAAAGATATGGGAGAAGCGGACGTTATTCTTGGTATAAAGATTAAACGTGAGACTAAGGGGATTGTCATTACACAATCTCACTACATTGAGAAAATACTCAAGAAGTTTAATCGTGAAGATTTTTCTCCGGTGAGTACCCCCATGGATCCGGTAGAAAAGCTTAAGCCGAATACAGGGAAACCTGTAGATCAGCTTGAATACTCAAGAGCTATTGGCTACTTGATGTATGCTATGACAAGTACTAGACCTGATATTGCTTATGTTGTTGGTAGATTGAATAGGTTTACTAGTAATCCTAGTAGACAGCATTGGAAAGCAATAACAAGGATATTTAAGTACTTGAGAGGTACTAAGGATTATGGTTTATCATATGTTGGATATCCTTCGGTGTTAAAAGGTTATTCGGATGCTAGCTGGATAAATCATGTTGAAGATTCATCTTCTACAAGTGGATGGGTGTTCTTGCTTGGGGGAGGTGCCATTTCATGGGCTTCCAAAAAGCAAACGTGCATCACTGGTTCTACTATGGAATCTGAGTTTGTAGCATTGGCTGCTGCTGGTAAGGAAGCAGAATGGCTAAGAAACTTGATACATGAGATTCCGATATGGCCGAAACCAATAGCACCAATATCTATCCGATGTGATAGTGTACTAATGATGGCTAAGGCATATAGTCAGGTGTATAACGGGAAGTCTAGACACTTAGGTGTTAGACATAGTATGATTAGGAAGTTAATCATGAAAGGGTGATCTCTATTGAGATTGTAAAGTTGCAACGTAATTTAGCTAACCACTTGATGAAGGGTTTAGCTAGGGACTTAGTGATTAAGTCAATGTTAGGGATGAGATTAAAGTCCATCTAAATCTACTACCTATAAGATATCTAATTCCCTTCTAATACAACGTTAGAAGCTGAATTCAATGTGGAAAGCTCATAGATAGAGATTGGAACACATGTTTTATCTTCCCGAGGTATGTGTTCAGACCTGCAAGTGATGTTAGGTTGAAGTTTACCTTCTTAATGGTTCTTTTGAAAAAGTGCTAGCAGGGCATGACTAAAAGGGACCACCTATGTGAACATGAAGTTTAGCCGCTTCAAGAAGCTTAGACTTAGCTTTCTATATGTTCATCAATGGATTGGGACACATGGCTTGTAAAGTGTCAAGTAAACGAACTTTAGAGTGTTGTAGAAACGAATGTGTATAGTATCTTCAGGTATTCTGATACGAACCTGAGGGTGTACACGAGGAAAAAGACACGGGTCAAGGCACGTGACCAGGTTCAATTTAATGATATTTCTGGGTCATGGGTGGACCCACTGGGTCAACAAACCAGCTGGTAAAAGGAGCAGTTCAGATCCTTCATTTGAGGAGCAGTTAACATCAGTTTCTAAGTTTCTTTTATATTAGCAGTCTTTGTTTTATTAGGGGCAGTGAAGAATAAATTTATTGTAACTTCCTTTGTTCAGGAGACCAGCCATCTCGAATTTGGCTTGGCTTTTACCCAAGTTTCAATCATTTGACTGCTTAAATTTTCTAGTTTTATCATTGGTTCCATCGCCGGGAAACGAAAGCATGGTACAGACCCGGAGCAACTCAGACACAGGCAATCAACCACCACCAGATCCCATAGCAGTACAATTAGCCGCTATGGCTAAGAAATTGGAGTCCATAGATGCATTGCAGAAAGATGTGGCAGCCCTTAAATCTCAATCGCAGAAGACAGATCAGGGTAATGGTTCTGGAAAGCAAGATGAAGGGAACTCATCCTGACATTATCAAAGGTATCGCCCACATAATAAGATTACTTTTCCCACCTTTAGTGATGGAGATCCGCGAGGTTGGATCCTTAAGGCGGAAAAGTACTTCCGTTACTATGATATACCAGAAGAAGAAAAAGTGGATGTTGCGTCGATGCACTTGGAAGGAGATGCACTAGACTTTTATTCTTGGGCTTCCACAAATCAAACGATGGAGTATTGGGAGGACCTAGTTCGTGCCCTGCAGAAAATTTTTGGGCCTACTGAGTTCCAAAATCCGGACGAATATTTATGCAGTTTAAAACAAACGGGAACAGTGCAAGAGTACCGGCAAGAATTCGCTAAACGTTCTTCCCGAGTTTCTAACTGGCCTGAACATTGCCTCTTAGGGGTGTTCCTCAACGGCCTCAAAGAAGAACTAAAAGCGGATGTAAGAATTCAGAAACCGAGAACGGTGTACAAAGCGGTGAGTATCGCTTTAGAATTCGAGTCAAAAATCAGCCATACCCGTTCCGGGAGAGGGTCAACTTGGACAACACCTTCAAAGTCAACCCAACCTGAATCCAAGGTTTCAACCTATACACCAACCTCGTCCAACATCAACTCCAAACCACCCCTACAAATTTCGGATGCCGATAGACAATCCCGTTATCTCAGAGGTGAATGTTACCGATGTGGGGAAAAATACGGACCAGGTCATCGGTGTAAAACGGGCACTCTCAAGGTGCTGGAAGTGGAGGAAGAACCCGATGAACAGCCAACTGATGAAATTGATTACATCGCAGGGGATGCTAACGATGTTGCCGAGATCAGCTTACATGCTATTCTTGGTAAAGCTCACCCCAGAACCATGAAGGTTCAAGGTATGCTCCAATCTACGACTGATGTAATTATTTTAGTTGATGGGGGGTCTACACACAATTTTATATCAGATGTGTTGGTAAGGGACTTGAAACTGAATACCCAATTAGTGGCACCTTTTGGTGTTCAAATAGGGAATGGTGATTTTGTCAGGTGTAGCCACATATGTAAGAACCTCACAGTACAAGTCAATGAACTTAAAATTGTTCAAGATTTCTTTCCTTTTTCAATCGGTGGAGCGGATTTGGTACTAGGAATTCAATGGTTGGAAACACTAAATACGGTACAAGCAAATTGGAAGGAGATGTTTATGATTTTTAATGTAGATGGAAAACGTTATAAATGGCAGGGTATTTCAACGGGATCTCAAACATCATCCAGTTTTCAACACTTAGCTGTTGAACCATGCACTATTCCAGAAATTCCCAATATACTCCAACCTGTTATAAACCGCTACAAACCGGTCTTTGAAGAACCGAAAACCCTTCCTCCAAACCATTCACAAAACCATTCCATTCCCCTACCTCCCAACTCAACACGACCCAACATCCGACCATACCGATATCCCCATTCTCAAAAGGCTGAAATAGAAAAACAGGTGGAAGAATTGTTAGCAGCGGGTTTTATTCGACCTAGCAATATTCCATTTTCAAGCCCGATTTTGCTGGTGAAGAAAAAGGATAACACATGGAGGATGTGTGTGGATTATCGAGCTCTCAACAAAATAGCAATAGCTGACAAATACCCAATCCCAAATACCGGGTATCATACATCTACGGGCACCACTCCATTCTCGGTAGTTTATGGTCGGGATCATCCGTCTCTTTTGCCATATGTAATGGGGGAAACAAAGAATGCTGAACTTGAACAACAATTGATCGATGGTGATGACATGTTAAAACTTCTTCGCGTCAATCTTACTAAAGTTCAGGATCGTATGCGCAATCAAGCTAATTCTAAACGCCGAGAGGTAACGTTCCAGGTCGGGGATTATGCCTTTTTGAAAATTCAACCTTATCGGCAGAAAAGCTTAGCCAAACGTCG
Organism: Tanacetum coccineum; assembly: GCA_026074375.1. NCBI lineage: Eukaryota > Viridiplantae > Streptophyta > Magnoliopsida > Asterales > Asteraceae > Tanacetum > Tanacetum coccineum. The sequence continues at coordinate 4,441 of BQNB010203771.1, read as the reverse complement.
TTATGAAAAGCTTTCCCCTAGATCCTTCGGCCCTTACCGTGTTAAACGTGCCATTGGTCTTGTGGCGTATGATCTTAAATCACCGGATGATGCTAAAATTCATCGGGTTTTCCCACATCTCCATGCTCAAACCGGTTCATGGCTTCTTCTCTCCACAGTTGCTTCATTACCGATAACAAAGAATTGGGAAATTGATGTCTAATCCACCTCAACTGTAGACATCGCTCGGTTCTAAGGAAGGGGTCAACCGAGTGTTGGGAATTTCTGGTATCTTGGAAATCAACGACTTCTGGAGAAGTAATTGGGAGACATATGACTTGCTAGCTGAGTAATTCCCTAATTTTCATCTTGAGGACAAGGCGTTTTACCAAGGGGGAAGTAATGATACGAACCTGAGGGTGTACACGAGGAAAAAGACACGGGTCAAGGCTGGTGACCAGGTTATTTAATGATATTTTCGGGTCATGGGTGGACCCACTGGGTCAACAAACCAGTTAACATCAGTTTCTAAGTTTCTTTTATATTAGCAGTCTTTGTTTTATTAGGAGTAGTCAAGAATAAATTTATTGTGACTTCCTTTGTTCAGGAGACCAGCCATCTCGAATTTGGCTTGGCTTTTATCCAAGTTTCAATCATTTGACTGCTTAAATTTTCTAGTCTTTATCACATACATTATGATCGGTTATCAATTACCTTATTAGTCATTACCTGAAGACCCCGAATCTGCGGTTGAATACTGCGGCCTATACCAGGATCGAATCAACTGAGTTATGATTTTCGGTGTCGATAATTTGCAATAACAATAAGATAACACAGTAGAGGTAGACATCTAATGTGAACGGATGATGGAACGGTATATTTAAAGAAGAAAAGCAAACTAACAATTTAGGAGATATATTGGATTGTCATATACATGTCGCACATTTAGCTCTATACAGTCAAATTGTAGTAGTGTGAGAATGTAACCTTTTTAGAAACATACCTATTTGTCAATGAGGATGCAACAGTACTTGCTGAAAATCGTCCACAGAGGTGGAAACATTAGCTGCAAAATACACATAAATATAAGAAACGGCAGACAGAAATAAAGAATTGACGGAAGGAAAAGCATATCATGGAACTTAGAACAAACTTGTGGCTCCATCATACGATATACGACCACCGAAACCCAAATCTCAAGAATTAGATTGACGTACACATTGTCTTTTCAATGGAGGTTGTATTTTAGAACCATTTGTACTATCCATAGACTTTTCAGAACCATATGTATTATCCGTAGAAATGTTTTTATCATAAGGTATCACCAGTAATAATCTGTTAAAAATCTTATAAATATTGGCCGAAGGTCCGATCGGTTATGCAATTAGGGTTTTGATTGAGCTCCAACCTTAACAAATGAGGCTCATATCTACGAATATAGTAGCGAGACCAGACACCCGCCATGGCTGCAATCACATTATCGGTGTAACTGCCTAGCCAAGGTACGGGTATCGGTAAACTCGCATACTAAAGGTTAGAGTATCATCATCGCCTATAAAATTTAATCAGGCCAAAGTCAGGTCAACCTTTTTCACATATCAACACGCCGTTTAACAATCTGTGCCTGTGGAGGTTGCTGAGGCGAACGATTGTCGCTCTCTACCATCCGTCCACTTTCCGCAAAATTAAAATATTGAACAATATACTAAAGTTGGTTACGGTAGGTGACAAAAGCCTATATATTTTTTGGTGTAGAAATGCAAATTTAGATTCGATACCAAACACTCGCCATGACTGCAACCACAATCCAGGTGTGGCTACCCCGCCAAGATACGGGTATGTAGGCAACTGAAAGAAAGAAGCAAACCCAAAAAGTTAGGGTAGTTAACAATCAACAACAAATTATACATATTACTAAAAGTCAACAAATTGAACAATATATTAATCCTCATCACGGTAGGCGACAAAACTTTTCAAAGACTATTTCGTGCAAAACTTTTTTTCTGTCCACAACTGCTCAAGTTTAAATATGTTAACTAAAATAGCAAAGCATACTTACTGGTCTGTAAACGAAATACATATTTGCGTGAAACCCATAATCAAAATCTAAAACTAAAGATACCTCATAGTTAGCTTTTGAGTCTTATACACATTCTATCTATTACTAACTTAAGTAAACATATTATCAATCAAACATGTCAGTGTAAGATACCTGCAGAGCGAGTGAAATGTGTTCTCGTAAACATAAATAGCCAAGCAACAAATAAACTATGTCTCCCTGCTTGGAGATTCTATGCAAGCATCAAAAGAACCATAAATTTAAAACCCACAAAGTAAACACAATCAAACCCATACCCAAAGACCAGATTTGATTTAACCAAATTCTTAAAAACATAAAAACACCCAATCCAATATTCTGAATTAAAAGATTAATAATTAACTAATAACTGATATTGGAAATAAATTATAGATTCAAGGAGAATCTCTTACCGTCTAGAATGAGAAGAAGCTTAGGAAGAAGGAGGTGGGTGTGAGACACATGTTTTGTTATTAGAGATGGAGAAGTCGGTGGATTTGATATCAAACAAGCAAGATAGGCCACGCGTTGCTGCAGGATGTATTTTTTTGCGAAGCGATTTCAAATGAATATTGAGTGAGAATGTATCCACACGTTGCGGCGGGGCTGACTTATAAGATGCAAACAATTTTGGCTATTGTAAAAGAAATGAGGTTCTGTTTGCATCTCTACAATCATGAATTAGTAAACTGATTATCTAAGCATTAAATTTTTAAATCCATGGATAATCATTCATGAGGGATTGGACAACTATTTTAGACTTCAAAGAATAAGCTTCTTGTATAGGCTGAAACTTCTTGGGTGCGTCTTCTACATGCTTAGAGCTCCTAAATGACGAATAGCGATCCGGATGCTATCTACAAAAAACAGACAATGATCAAACATACTTACTTTTCATTATGTGATTGGAAACAAACTATTTATACAGCCACCAATTTTCAAACACAGTACTTATAAACCACTGAAACTATAAAAGACCTCTTTTCGTCGACGAAGTCAGAAATAATAGGAAATTGTTTATAAGGAAGTTGCTATATATAAGGTGGTGGTGTAAAATATAGCAACCTAGCTAGAAAATGAGTACTTTGTATACAGCTATCAAGCATGAAATTCATCTGTTGTGGGACTCACCAATGAATGTGGCCTGGTTTTACAAATGGACGCAGGTAGTTCACCCAACGGACTATGTAGCTCTTCCGACTACAGAGAAGTCTCGCCTTCCTAGGTAGGTCTGCAATGTAGCCTTCCCATACCAATGCTAAAGCGATCCGAGAATTCTTAAAACAAATAGAACCCTTATGTTGGCATATTCAATGCAGAACCTGCATAAAAATAATACATAAGGCTGGCCAAAACAAAACAAATTTTCTCAGCGTTAGATGGACTTTCAGTATGTCCACCCGATTGAGGTTGGTAACTAGGCAGCCATGCATAACGATAATACATAAATGATGTTAGTACAACACGGCTGGTTGAACAATGTCTTTGAATGGTTTAAAAAAAGCGTATTTTGTCACCATTGGGTGTACTTCTAGTATGTCCAACTGATCGACATTGGCAATTGGGGTGCGGTGCGACACCTGACGCAATGGAGCTAATTTTCTTACTGTTGTGGTGTGTACATTCGAATGAAGTTGGTGGTTAGGGAGAGTGCATGATACCTGACACATAACATCGTTTTGGAACCGACCGAATTAACATGCCAAGAATGTCAGCCCAAGGGTCAAGTTACCTCGTCAAGTTACATTGGCTGCAAGAATAATTCGGTTCAGGTAAGCCCGCCAAAATACCGGCTTGGGTTCGTTATCATTCCTGAACAAATAAACGACCAAATAAGATATAACTTCAAACCACTCACCTTATGCATCTAAAATCAGCAAAAAAACATATTGTGTAAAAGGAATAGTAATTCAGCAAAATAACTATACACAGATTATTCATGCAAAAATCAAAAACCCCTAAATATTTTATACATCTTATTTATGCAAAAATCAAAAACCTAGAACCAATCCATTTCATTAATTAAAAAAAAGTAAAAACCCTATCTAATTAAGATAATATGAAGCATGATTAGTACCTGGACCCATATTGCTGGATCATTCGGAGCTTGATTAGTACCTGCTTCATACTTTCTCGCTGTTGTCGTTGTTTGCATAATCGCCTCTTCACATAGATAATATTATATTCGCCGAAAGAATAGTTGGGAAAATGGCAGTCAATTTAAATGAAATGATGCAATGTCGTTCGGTTGGTGCGTCGCCTTAAGCCTATGGTAAACGAAATTGTATTGATCCGTGAATGAGCGTATGTATGTATCTATCTATTATACTAAAAGATACATCCCCTTAATTTAATGGGGATGTATCTTTAAAAGCTCTGTATTAA
>BQNB010203768.1:0-10740 GCA_026074375.1 Tanacetum coccineum | reverse complement strand
GTATTCTACATGTTATCTTTATTCCGCTGCGTACTCGTGTTAATTAATATGGTTAATTAGATTGTAAAACCCAACAGTGCTGCCTTTTGAGCATTGAGTAGTTCCAGCCGATTGTCGAAAAATTTCTGCATGATTATAAAAGGTATAAAATAGTTTGTTAAACAAGCTTATAGGCACTTGATGACCAAAAAAACATTAAAACCGAGAACTTTTTTAATCGTATGCAAATGGGTGGAAAAAAACTCACTTTTTGCTTAAATTTACTTCGGCAGCAGAAGCAGAGTTGTCATTGGTGGCTGGATCCATATCCGAGCTGTAGAAAGAAAAAAACCCTAGTTCTTGTTTTAAGGGGAAATCGATTTATAAACCTTAATAGGGGTGTAAAACCGATCGGTTTAAGTGGGAAAAGAGAAGAAGTACTAGGTTTTCTAAAAACGTTGTATATACATATATAAGTTTAGGACTTTCCTAATATTAATACAGTTGCTTAGGGAACAAGCTAAACCTTTTTCTTTCTTTTTACTCCCTTAGGCCGGTCAAATATTACACGTATAGACCCTCCATATTAGTTTTTGGACGTATGTACAATACATATTAATTAAATGGTTTAACGGTAATTATTCGTTAAACGGGCTAATTAACAAACGTTTAGTTAAATCGTGAAATGAATACTGGAAGAACATTGGAAGAACATTTGTTAAGCTTGAAATAATCTTTTTGCTAAAATTTGATATAATTAAATTTAAAAAAATACAAATGATGTAATTCGGATTATTCCCGACCGAATTCATATCGATTTTTGGTTAGGTTAACTACAATTTGAATTTGGTTTTACCAAAAAAAAGTTAACCGAATAACCCGATAACCGAACACATGAACAACCCTACATATTTGCTAGCATAAGACCAAGTGTAATAGCATATGAAAGACGCGTTCTAAACTTATGTGGCAAGTCGAAGACGTGTCATCCCTTATCACCTTTTAGCACGAGTCTTCAATGGTTGAAAAGTAAGACTCGGTCTTGCTCACGACCGAGGTTTCTTTTGTGTGTTTTTTTATTAAATAGTTTTTATGAGGTATATTTGTGTTTAAGTGAAGTGTGTTTTGGTGATGAAATTCGTTGCTTTATTAGATTAAGTTGATTGTGAAATTACTTAGAGAGAAAAAGCTGAAATAACGGTAAAAAAATACGGTCTTGAGATCTCCTTATTACACCAAGTCTAAGAGGAAGGGGTACGGTTACGTCATGGCTTCAAGCCATCGCAGCAGCCCAAAAAACTTCGTGCCAACGATACCGGATGTGGTGCCATAGCATCTCGGCTGGTAAGCCCACGCCGTGGCTTCTTTCGTTTTTTTGTCTTTTTGTGTTTGATTGTTGTTTTTAGTGGGGGATGTTTCTTGTGTGTATTAATGACCACCGGCATTTTGTGGTTTTCAACTGATAGAGAGCACAAAAATATGATGCCATAACAAGTTTGGTGTCGTACCATTTTTGCTGAAGTGCCAACACTTATTGGCCCATAACCTCAAGCCATGAGCCCACTGTATCTCGTGCTATAACACTCATGTAAAGTAATGATAGGGTGATAGTTTTAATTTTTATTGCTTCATGGCGATGCCTAATTTTTTTCAACATATAAATATAAAATGAACAAAATAAAAAACGTACGTTCTAATATATATTTATTTGTTTAATACTCACTCCTACTCATATCAAATTTTCAATTTGATTTTTTAAAGTCTTTTTTTTAATTTAGACTTTAAATATGTTTGTTTGTGTTATATAATAACTGATGCAAAATATATGAATGTATGAGTTTTTTATTTTTTTTTGTTTTTTTGTATTAGGATAATTTTTTTTTATATAATTACACATTATTGAGGTATAAATTAGAAGTTTGATATTTATTGCACGTAAAACTAAATAAGATTAAAATAGTATTTTTATATCTAGCGGTCGCATAATAAATTTAATATAAGCCGCCAGTCGCATAAGTTTAGAGTAGTGAAACCAGTGCTCTTTGATTACTCTAGGATTAAATTTGGTTTAACTTTTGTCATTATATACAAAACGAAAGTCGCACAAAGTACATAAGACGCTAGTCACACAAAAAGTACAAAGTCTAATCAATATAGTGGTAACGTACACCATTTTTCCGCTAATTGCACGTTATTAGAAAAAACGATCTCTCGCACTGGTATTTTTTGTGAATTTGATAATTTGTTGGCTAGAAAGTTAACTACCTTTTTTTAATTTGGTTTATTTATGAAATTTTCTTATAAGAGAATAAATACATGAACAATGTTATGGACAATTTCACCAAAAGAGCTTTAGCTCAGTTGGTATCCACCTCCAAAAAACTCATAGGCTCACTGGAGAGATTTTGTGAATAAAAGGTCAAAGGTTCGAGTCTCGGCTCCTGCCTACTCCAATTGGTGCCCCACTGAGCCAGGAGAGTTGCCGGAGCTATTCCTTGTGGGGTGGACAATGGCTGGTGCAAAAAGACACCCGAGTTCAAGATGTTCCTGCCAATTCACACCTTTTGTGGATATTATGGACAATTTCATCTCTCTCTTTTAATTTAATTTTTCTAAAGTATATTTTTTCAAGCATGATATATTATAAAAAAAGAGTTTTGCTAACAAGAGCCCTTAGGGTTGTTGTTAACAACTAATTTTTAAAACTTGTGTTAAGATAATACACAATGTCCAAATAAAATCATTCAAATTTATTCAAAATCACTACCAACTTCCTATAATTTCGATAATTTCGCACACACAAATTCAATTCACACTTCTCATTGGTCAAATTAGCGAAAAGTGCGGAGCATGTTTCAAAATATGTCTTAATATTGGCATATTTTGTGGGAAATTTGTTGTTATCAACAACACTTAGGACTGTTGTTAGCATTTCCCTATAAAAAATAAAATTAAAAAAAAGGCCACAAAATAAAAATTAGTCCATAAAATTATCACGTGAGCCATCTTGGCATATAAAAAGCAGGACAAGACTCATTTGGTTGACAACCACTTTTTATTTTCTTTATCCCAACTAGTTATAAACCCCGTGCACGCACGGGGTTTAGACATAAAATCATATTTAATTTATTTTTTATTAGTATTTTTTTAGTGTTTGTCATGATGACTTTATCACCATCACATAGTAGGAGTCTGAAGCTCAAGCACCAGGAGATATCCTATTGAAAACTAACCTCAATGTGCCATGTCTTAGCTACTTAAATCATTAAATAAAATCATAGAAGCTAAGTGAATTAGCTTTACCAACAATCTAAGAAATTATTTGTTTAATTTCTTGTATGCTACCATCACATTGTAAACGAATATTCAAAACCACCATACTTGATTATTAGGTTCCATATCTCAGATGACAATAGTCCTTCCAAACTAATATCTCGCTATACAGTCTACCGTACGCAGGCACATATTGAGGCCCATAGACATGTATTTTAAATGCAAAAAGTAAAGTGTTGAACTTAACTAACTTGAAAGTTACAAAACAATGCACATTAGACCACGAGCATGGGTCAAGGTCTTCAGGATTCTAAGTTATGAAGGCGCCATATGGCTCATGAGATATACATTAGAGCTCATATATGAATTTCAAATAGCATAAGGAACTACTTGTCGTAGAAATAATTAACTTACCCTCAAGGTTAAGCGAATAACAACTCCACTACTCAAGTACAAAAAGAAGCAACGATAAACAAAGTTTATAAGTTGTTCATCTAACCACAACTGAGCATAGTGGAGGCAGCAACGGTATCTGCCCAACATTGAGCACTTTTTTATACACGGCCTAACCCCTTATTTGCTACGACTACAAATTTACCTCAGGGATAATCATCAATTAACTCTCTTTTAAAAAACAATTACAAACAAATATGAATCTGACTATACAAAACACAAACAAATAAATCTCTTATATCCCTAAAAAAAGCTGTAGCATAAGAATACATATACCGTCTTCAACCTAATGATTAAACTGGGGTCGCTTGTTTCATGCCCGGGTTATAATGTTTTCTTTCATAATAACAAAATTTGGCATTACCCAGACCTTTAATGATCCAATTGGAAACGAACCAAAAAATGAGAAAAAATTAAAAATATGAAGATGAAAAAAAATAACATAAACACCAAGCAAGTAAACTGTGTCGTACAGCTTATCACATATAATAAGTAGTAAATCGATTATGTTCTTCAAATTATTGTATTGGTTCGCTCTTCTTTAGTTGCAGATGAATGGTGGTTGCATTGTGAGTTTAGCAAAATCATGATTTAGGGTTTCGGACTTTTGAGATTGTTGGATCTTTTTTCCTCTACGTACAGCCGTACACGAATGAATGTATCATGAATCTACGTTTGGGAGTTGCTTAGCAACTTTTTTACACTCAAATCCAAAACTAAAAGAAAATATCCGTTGCCAGACATTTGTGTTCCTAATTCTTCCACCTTAAGGAAGTAGAGCAGAAGATAAGCTATTTAATTCTCAAGTGTGGACTTGTGATGTAATTATCGTCACCCAAGATCAATATTCATACGACTTTTATGTCGTATATAGTTGTGATGATTGTGGATACCTTATTTATAATTATTTGGATTCAATAGTATTTAGAATCAAATTAGGAATGCAAGGATTTTTAATAACTATCCACAACAGTTCGGTAGTACTTCTGTAGTTGTTATTTACAACATAGGCATGAAAGTTTTTTTTATTCATATTAGACACTAATCTTTGTAAAGTTACTCCCACCTTTTCTAAGTCTTTTTCTATATGTTGTTGACACTTATACTTTTATGTTTAATTCTTTTTTTTTCATTATATAAAAACGTGGTTATTTTTCTTTTTGCCAATTTTGAAAATATTTTGACTTTTCTAATTAAAAATTATTTAAAAAACTTAAAAAAGAAAATCTAATTAAAAAAGATATTACTAAATTTAGTATGATTTGATTTTTTTGAAATGCGAATACCTTGACGTTTTCCTTTACTAATAAAATATTCTAAAAAACAAAAACTAAAGAAAATGTTGAGCAAAAATGAGTTTGGTGACCTTGACCACTGAAAAAGAAGATGATGACGTCATAGAAGAATACGACGACGAAGAAGACTGTTTCGAAATGATGGGCGGAGCTGAAGGAGACGGCTTCACATGTTTGTTTCGGTTTATGGGGGGGGGGGGTGGGGGGGGGGCGGGCCTCGGCGGCAGGACGGTTCAAACCGTCCGAGGAGGGGGAAAAGAAGATAAGATTGCGGATGTGGGGTTCTTTAACTCATTTGAAGATGACTTGATGTTCAAAGATTTAGCTTAATTTTTCATTTTCCATTCTTGGGTTTGTTATCCATGTCTAGTTAACAAACAAGAAGCTTTTTGGTGACTATGAGTATGTAATGCATTTGGTTTATGGATGCTTATGAATTTTACTTTTTTTTTTTTGTTGTTCTGCTCATTTGATTTGTGAAATTGGGGGAAAAAATAATTTTGAAGGGGGTTTAGAAGAAGGATATTCTAGATGATTTAGGGTGTGTTTGTTTCCGTTTATATGTGGGCTTATGAGCTTATTTGGTTTTTCACCTTATATTTCATAACCTCTAATTTTCTGGCTCATTTTGAGACTTGTTATTTGGTTTTTCACCCTATATTTCATAACCTCTAATTTTCTGGTTCATTTTGAGACTTGTTGGCTTATATAAGTTTATTACGATATGATAAACTTATGTAAGCCCATAAGTCTCAATATAAGCCAAATGAGGCTTATGCTATATAAGCAAAAATCAAATAAGCTCATGAGCCAACATATAAGCCGAAACAAACAATCCCTATATGCGTATCACAAAAAGAGTATTGATTTTTCGGGCTCGAGCTTGACTCATTTAAATTTTTCGAAGCCCCGGTTAGAGCTTGCCTTGTGTATTTAGCTAACATATTTCAGATACTTGTGTTCGACTTGGCTTGACTCATTTATAGTATTTATATCACATGTATTTCTCGATGTTTCGTGTACCTTTGAGCGTTATAAAAAATCTTGAGAGAATTAGAAAAGATTTTTTTTTTTTGGGGGGGGGGGGGAGGGGGGGGGGGGGGGGGGACGGGGCCGGGAGAAGCATTAGGTTTTGGAATGATTTATGGGTGGGTAATAGTAGGCTTTGTGATAGATTTCACAGATTATACCACTTAGGAGAAAACAGGGTAGTGTGGCGGAAATGAGGGAGTGGGTAAATGATCAATGGCGATGGGAGTGAGATTGGGTAAGAATATCTAAGGGATATGATGGTTCCGGCATAACTATGTAATGTGTTTAAACGCTTGTGTATAAGTTATGTTTATTTTATAGCGACGACAATTGTCATACGTACGACACTAAATTGAATCTAATCGAGCTTAAAACCGATGATTATGTGTTGTTAGGCTTTGGGCCTGGCTTGGTGTGCATGTATTAAATACTTAGTGGTTTGGTCAACTTGCACTCCTTTGTAACTTGTCCGAAAGATTTTGCAACTTTTTTAAAACTTTCTTTTATGCAAAGATTATTTTAGCAACTAAACAACCTTTTCAAATGTCCTTTATCGAACAAAAAAAAATTGGCAACCAAACACCGTTTTATAAAGTCCTATTTTGGCACACAAAATTTCAGCCACCAAACACTATTTAAAAGCACTTTTCTACACAAAATTGTGCAACCAAACAACCCTTTGAAAACACTTTTCGGCCTAAGATTTCAGCGAGACAAACAACCTTTTAAAGTTAAATTTCCGCACAAACAATTCAGCAATGGAACAACCCTTTAAAAGCTTTTTTTTCCAACAAAATTTCAGCAAACCAATCCACCTTTTAAAGTCAATTTTCAGCCAAAAAAAAAGTGTTCTAAGTTATGTGGATCAACGATAGTTGACTGATTATAAAAATAATGTTTTTTTTTAGTTAGTCAATTTCACAAGTATTAATAATTCAAGAATGTCTCACAGAATAATGGGTATAATAATGTAAAAATAAAAAGTAAATGTAATTACATAATGATTGGTATAATAATGTAGAGACTTTACTGAAAAATATGAACACAATGATTAATACATTAATTATGGTTTATTAAGTGGATTTCTTTGGTGTATTTAGAATAGCCCTTGCTATATTAGTCCTTTCGTCATCTATTCCAACTCTAATTACTATGGAAAATCAATACGTCTAAAACTTTAATCAAATTATGGGGGTGTTTATTTCGGCTTATACGTGGGCTTATGAGCTTATTTCATTTTGGCTTATCTTTAATAAGTCTCAATTTTCATGCTTATTCTGAGACTTGTGGGCTTATATAAGTTTATTACGACATGATGAACTTATATAAGCCCATAAATCTCAATATAAGCGAGAGAAAATTGAGGCTTATGTTATATAAGCCAAAATCAAATAAACTCATGAGCCAACATATAAGCTAAATCAAACACCCTTTATATACGTGTCACAAAAAAGGTATTGAATTTTTGGGCTCGAGCTTGACTCATATAAGTATTTTGAAGCCCCAATTTGAGCTTGCCTTGTGTATTTAGCTAACATATTTCACAAACTTGTGTTCGACTTGGCTTGACTCATTTATAGTATTTATATCACGTATCTTACACAATAGTGTAATATTTAAGCTTTTAATCCAAAACCTTTTGATTGATGAACCATTCATATATCCACAACTTTTTTGTTTACTCATGTATGTTTACCTAAATAAATTAAACCTCGCCATCTTGTTAAGCACTAAGGTTAAACATTATAGACCGCGAACCGAAATAGACCAATCGGCTTGGACTGAACATATTTTGACCGGTCTCCGGTCCACCATTTTCCTCACTTTTGTCGTTGGTCCAGTTCGGTACGATCTTGCGCACAACCAACTATTATGCTATATTAGACCTGACCAACCGGGACACGAACCGAACATTTTGGTCCGGTCCTCGGTCCGGACTTTTGGAACCAATCGATTTTCGGTCCGATCCGATTGAAAAATATGTGTATTTTTAAGGCTGACATGGACTCGGAAGCTTAGTCAATTATTGGTTATGAAGTTCAGCCTCGAACTCGTTTGAAAAAGAGCTTTAAAATAAGACTCAAGCTCGTTTCAGCTTGGCTCATATCGAGCTTTTACTAAGCTAATCCCGATTGATTTACGAACGTCTTCCGCTCATTTACACAATTACACCTTCTAGTTATGTAACAACACTATTTATCTTTTCTTGAACAAAGATCAAATTATAAACTGAGTCACGATTCCTTGCAAAAACCTTTTTCTTATTTTAACGATATAAATCACATTGCTCACAAATTAAACATTACTAATTAATAAAAAAAGGTATATTTAAGGGTACAAATTTATTTATAGTAAGAGAAACTAAAAAGTTAAAGTATATCTCGTATAAATATAACAATTATACTAAAACACGTCGTTCATCATCGTTAGGATTCTATATAAAAGGTAGGCAAGCAGAGGGCTCGAACCACTTTTTTCATCGATCTTGATTAAGCAAGACATCGACAGAATGAAGAAGGGGTTCCTCAATAGGCGCGAACATTACGGGTATAATCACATGGACGCAAACATCTTTAACTACAACAACCATGAAGAAGAAGAAGAAGAAGCAGATGACGCGTTCGGATACAACCTTCACGGTTTGATGAATGATCCAAGAGGCCATGATCCAATGCTGAGGCTGAGTAGATATACGGATCTTGCTGATTTCAACTTCTTCAACCGCTTCCGTGACGACTTTGATGATCAAGATTTCCTCTAGACGTGCGTACTACTGGAGAACGATATAGGTGTTTATGTTTTGTGTTTCTTCGTACTAGGGTTTATGTTTTATGTTCTTGTGTGTCTTCAATCGAAAACCTTATTATGCTATTGCTATGCTTGATACTTTAATCCAATGAATATATAATATTACGTTTGCTTTGTGGCTCGTATACGTTGCTTGTTAGATTTGAGAATCCATCGTTTACGGTTACCGTTTATGCATTTGTACGTTGTTTTCCCCTTTAAGAATATCAGTTTTTTGCTTGTAAAATAGTAATGTTTTTCATTAGTCTTCTAGTTTAGAGAGGCCTTTTTATATGCGTAAGCATAAGCCCTGCATAAGTTCTTATGCACGTATTCTCCATCTAACATATCCTCTTTAACTACTGTTTATATGCATAAACGTACTGATAAACGTTATATACCAACTATCCTCTCGACTGGTTTGTGTTTAAGCATCTTTATCTCGTTTAAGCATACATACATGTTTTACACTTTTACATAAAGGGAGTTACCATTGATCGTGACCTTTCAACACTTTTTAATTATCGTAACACGTAAGCACAATGAGGTGTGAAGTACAATTATTCCCTTTTTTATGTTAATCAAACTAGTGAATGAGTCGATACATATACACATAAAAATTGTTCACCACAAAATCAATTCGACATAGGAACATCTTTTTGTTCGACTTAGTTCGTCCTTTTAGTGTGCCCTTTGCTAACGTGTGAAATTATCATAAGTTTTTGTTTTACTAATTGAAAAAATATAAGAAATTTTGATTTGATATTTTAGTATGAACTACTATGGGTTATCGAGTTACATGACATATAAAAATTGCTTTTTAAATGGGCCTAAGCCCTTTATATAAATTACTGTTAAGCAGGGGTGTTCATTGTTGGAATTTTAACAATCAAGTTAACCAATTTAACTTTAACGAGTACGCAGCGGATAGATCTAGTCTAGTATAATAATTAACATACATGTAAAACACAATAAGGAATGTAAAAGAGTAAATAGGTACATACCCTTGTAGACACCAGCAATTAATAGAAACCGAGAATAAGAAACGAGTGACTAAATGGCCACCTCTATGAGTGCTCACACAAACACGTAAACGAGCATGCCCGGATGCTAGTCCAAACCTCACGTATACCCAATACAACTATTGTATCCAAAACCCACTGAAAATCGATCACCGAAACCCTCACAAGAAACAGAACCGAATTACAGAAAGTAGAAACTAGGGTTTGGCCTAATTCGGTTGTAACCGAATTAGGGCAGAACAACCGATTAACCTAGATCCAAAAACCCTAGATCGAATCAAATGATTCCCACACCTTGGGAACAAGTAAACCAACGTAATAAACCACCTGGGTCAGCCTTGGATCAAACCACAAATCGAAAACCCCTCAAATGAGTTAACCGAAATAGGCAGAACCGAATTATCAAGAACCCTAATAAGGGTTTATGGGTATTCGGTTTATGAATGTGAAAAGGAGATAAAAGATCTGAATTTGGAAGATTATTTGCTGTGTTCTGTCGTGTAGAATGGAATAGGGGAAGCCCTTTAAATAGTCACCAACACAACACTTGTGATAAGACTAAACAACAAGTGTTTAAGCCTTATCTAAACATCAACCTAATCATAATCTTTCTACTCATCTTATCTCCAACATTCATTGAACTTAGACCCTCTTTAGAATGTTCCCTATGGCCGGCCAAACCTTATGACAACCATAACATTCTTGTCTAGTTCATATTTGTGTCCGAATGGTTTACATAGAAGCTTACGTGAAGTATTAAGCGTGCTCTAAATGTTTTATCGTGTGTGCCCCCAATAGGCTCACACACTCCTAGTCGTATATTGCGGATCCAACTAACATAACCCAACAGCTCCTACTTGGGAGTTGGAGTAGCAAACAGCACATATACGAACGATGGA
>BQNB010203765.1:0-10740 GCA_026074375.1 Tanacetum coccineum | reverse complement strand
AAACGATTCACAAGCATTTAATTAATAAAAGTAAAAAAATTACAAATTAACCTGATGAGAGAACAGATCGGAACAGTAATAAACCACGACGGAGATGATCGGAACAGTAATGAACCACGACTGCGATTATCGGAACAGTAATGAACCACAGCTGCGATTATCGGAACAGTAATGAACCACGGCAGCGATGATCGGAACAGTAATGAACCACGGCAGAGTTAATCGGAGCAGTAACAAACAACGGCGGAGATGATCGGAAAACCACGGCGATGACAACTTGTAGCAATTTACTTTTTGTTTTCGTTTTTGTGCGGTACCATGAATAACAATTAGTTTAATATGAATTTATTTATTTACTCTAAAGTTCATTAATGTGATTTGTTTTAGTCCTTTATTTACTTTTTTGTGCGATGACAAATTTTTTGTACGATGACAACTTGTAGGAATTTACTTTTAGTCCTTTATTTGTTTTCACATTTACAAATGGGCATGTAAATAACCGTTTTGATTTATACCACAACGGTTTAATAATAATTAGTAGGCTCTTTCATACTTTTTTTTATTTGTTTTTCTACACTAATAAGTGTAGTATTTTAAAATTTTGATTTACTTCACTTATAAGTGTAGCTTTTTTGTAATTGGTTACACTTATAAGTGTGGATTTTTTAAAAAATATTTGTGACACTTATAAATGTGGCAAAACTATAATCCATATAAAAAAATCCACAGTTGCTTATACCGTGGAGAAATAACCGTGGAGAATTCCACTTTTTGTTGTAGTGGATGAAGTTC
This sequence comes from Tanacetum coccineum, assembly GCA_026074375.1. Taxonomy (NCBI): domain Eukaryota; kingdom Viridiplantae; phylum Streptophyta; class Magnoliopsida; order Asterales; family Asteraceae; genus Tanacetum; species Tanacetum coccineum. Next base: position 9,948 of record BQNB010203765.1, on the reverse strand, counting down.
TTATTGAAACGATCACTAAAATCATATTCTTTTATAAATACCCATGTTAAAGGTGATTGGTAAGAGTTTAAAGGTTGATGGAACTAAACTTGGATCTCCTCTCTTCAGATGGGCCTAGTCGAAATTTATGTGCTCAGTCAGCTCAAAATTTGTATTTGTATGAGGTCTAAAGAAAACCTATTTCTTCTCATGAGATTCCCTGACATTTTCTCCCATACTGTAATCACCTTGTTCTGTCTCAGTAACGTCGTCCATCGCAACATCTTTATCCTTGTTTCTTGTGTCCGCTTCATTACCCGAGTGTTGTCGTTGTTTGTCTTGATTTTGATGTTTAGTGAATGTTGAAGGTTCAGTTTGAATGTGTGCAGATGAACTTTCCCCTATTGTCTTTTGTTTCCTTGTCTTTTCCCCTTCTTAATTTTCTCCTTCAGGATCATTATGCGGGTTTACGAAGAACATCAAATATGCACTTAGCTTCAAGATCTGCAACTTTGTTCAGCGACTCATACAGCTCTAGATATGTTTCCCTTAGCACAACTTGCTCTAACATTTAAGAATGCATCATCTCTATGAGTTCAGTAAACTGAAACTCCTTGTAGTTGTGCTTTGGATGGGGTGTTTTTGTTGGTAAAGTTGTTGTTTTTTTTTAACGGCAAAAGATATATATATATAAACAAACTAGCAAGAAGCTAGAAGAGGTTACAAACAGCGTGGTATAGCGTTACAAGGGTCACATATCCACTTTATCCACTTGATAGAAACCTTTTTTTGTCTACTAGAGATCCAAGTGAAAATGAGTTTGATGTATTACGTGGTAAAGTTGTTGTTGTTGATGTGGATATAGGATGTGTTGCCAAGTATTTCTCAATAAGTGATGTTACTATGATTTCCATCTTTGTTGTTGTTGCTTGTTGTGACTAAGGTAATCATAAACAGTCTCTGAAAAATACTTCTTTGTCTGTTTGGCCAAACTTTCTGAGACTTTGTTCAGTAGATCCTTTGTTTCACCAACATTGATGTAATATGTGTCTTTGTATGTTCTTGGTGGGACTGATGATGTTGGTGGTGTGGGAGTAGATGTTGGTTTTGTTGGTTTGATTCTCAGGATGAGTTTGTCAGTATGCTTATTTAGTTGTTCTTTCTTCTTGGTAAGTGGAGGTGGTAGCATTGTAGTAGTGATAGGTGGAGGCGGTGGTAGATCAGCAGCGACAGCAGGTACCTTTTCTAAACCATTGGGGGACTCGTTGACAGTCCTTGAGTATACTCAAAAGATTGACCTTTTGACGATAGTATAACCACATCAGCAGGTTTTCTGGGACTCGGAGGTGGGTAGTCTGTAGTAGACTCCACATAACCCGTTCATGGCTCGTTGAGGTAACGTGAAATGTTATTAGGCGATGTAATCCTATATGATCTAGTGGTTGTGAGAGACTGGGAGGTGTTGTCTATTTTTGATCAGTCCTATGCACTAACTTATACTGTAACTACTACCATCATCATCTTCTTCTGAGTCATCATCATTGTGATGATCAGACTCTGTTACCTTTATATGTATCCAGACTTTCCTTGTCCTCTCTACTGAGTTCCTTAGGTTCTAACCTACCATTGTATGTTCCACCTTTTCCTATTTTTATATCCTTACTCTTTCTTGTACCTTCCTCCAACATGTCTTCAAGTCTTGCATTATACGCTTCATCAACTAACACATATTTCCTCAATTAGCCTTTGATTTATTTTTCTTAGATTTGGCGCTAGGAGTCCTCATGTTCCTTGGTTAGGATCAATGTTGTGATTGACCCATTAGAACTATACTCTCAACATACTTCTTATACCCGTTTGTCTCCTTATCTACAAGATTTAACAACTCTTGAGGAATAGGTGAACCTATTTTCTTTGTTGTGGACTTGTTTAAAAGTTATTATCATTTGTCAAGCTTATGATATTTCAGGGGCCTTATTGTAAAATCTTTTCTATTATAACAAGTTTGTATAGGTTTTGTCATATTTCATTATGCAGGGTCTAAAGTGGAAATTCTCAGCTTATATAAGAAAAGGGGCGGCTAGGGTTTCTTCATAACTTCTGATCCGTTTCCTCCTTCAACAAAATATATCTCTCTCTCAAATCTAGTTAGGGTTCTTATATAAGATCTGTTGATCTTTAGTTTTGATCATCTTGATCATTATTACAGTAGTGTGTGATTGTAAGTGTGAGTTTTGTATCTTTGTAATAGCATTCATTTTGGAGACTATCGGGTTTCTTTTATAATCGTAGACAAGCACTTGTTTAAGGACTTGTCATCTGTCTATATTATTATAATAAAAGAATCAATCGCCAAGGGGAGGATGGGTGATTTGAGAAGTGATTCTAGTACCATTTTTACATGGTATCAGAACTATAGGTTAGTTATCGACTATCGTTGGTGGATCTTGAAGGTTTTTCTAATTTAGGGTTTTATCTTAAAACCCTAATTTTTGGAGATTTTGCTTTTTGGTGGTTTTATTGTGGTTCTTGGTGGATTTTTTTTTTTGAACAGCGACTTTATTAGAACCACTAGCAAGAAGCTAGAAAATTACAAAGGAATCAAAAAAGGGTGTTGAAGCCAACTAACACAATTCAAAGTTCTATTACATCTAGCTACACACCAATAAAAAGAGCGTAAAACAATATTGTCGAAAATAGCATCTTTTCGGAGGATAGGAGACGCAAAAAGGAATTGGTTTCTGAAGTTCCAAAGGCTCCACCAAGAAACGTAAAACACGCCTTCCAACACCTCTTTCGTCTTAGAACCTAAACGGATAGATTTGAACCAAGAGAGCCAATCTTCGTACGACTCATAAGGATGAACATCCAAATTCCGCCATCTACAAATTAACTTCTGAATATCTTTCGCCACAGAGCAACCGAAGAATAAATGGGACGAATCCTCGAGCACGTGATCACAAAGAGGACAAGCCAAAGACGGAAGCGAGACATTTCTACGAGACAAATTCGATCTAGTAGGTAAACGATCGAGATAAAGTTTCCAAGCAAAAACGTTTACCTTAATCGGAATACTTTTAATCCATCGAGTAGGAACTTCCATTTTAGGGAGAAAAGCCTCATCTAACATAGATCGAACATCCTTGACTTGAAAAACACCATCGCCATTTAAGTCCCAAAACCATCTGTCATCCATATTAGATAAAATAACCGTATCAAGTAATAACGAAAGCTGATCAAGTTGTTGTGACTCTACACCTCCTCGGACATGACGACGAAAAGAAGAGGAGATAGACGTATTCATCTTATCAGCAACCGATATGTCTTTATTCTCTTCAAGAGCAAACAAACGAGGAAAAGAAAGCTTGAGAAGATTATCGCCAATCCAAAGATCTTTCCAAAAGCTTGTACCTGTACCTTTTCCCACACGAATCTTACAATGAGAAATGAGATCGACACCTTTGACTTTAAGGGAGTTAACTTCTGTTATGATGGAGCTCCATGTCGAATTGAAAGCAGCAGAAAGAACATGACCATTCAAGCCATGTAAAGCTGATATAATTCGGGACCATAAGGAGTTATCATGAGAAAGGTAGCGCCATACCCACTTGAAAAGAAGAGCCCGATTGAGAGCGAAGAAACTAGAAACTCCCAACCCTCCGAATTTCTTAGAAGCAAGCACCTTAGACCATTTGACCCAAGCAATCTTTCTATCACCCTCTTGAATGCCATTAAAAAAATTCCTACGCAGACTCTCCATATAATTAAGAACAGATTTGGGAACCTTGAAAATCGACATGTTGTAGATAGGAGTGGAGCCAAGAACCGATTTAAGAAGGGTAAGACGACCCCCGACAGATAAGGTATTAAGTTTCCACCTAGACAACCTCTTCTTCATCTTATTAATCGTCTCGTCCCAAGCCTTTTTAGAAGACATATTATCTCCTACTAAAATACCCAAGTATTTAAAAGGAGCTTTCATTATCAAACAACCAATAGACTTAGCAGCTTCAGCCACACAATTATCTGGGATACCGACACCAAGAAGATGACTCTTCTGAATATTTATTGACATACCAGAAAGTAAGGAGAAGCATCGAAGAATATTCATGATACCCTTTAAGTTAGAATGAGACCACTCACCAATAAATACCGCGTCGTCGGCGTAGAATAAATGAGACAACGTAGTAGAAGGGTCAATCTTGTATCCTTTGAAAATTCCCCCGCTCAACAGCCCGGGAAAAATGATAAGTGGAGAGACTCCATACTGAGTAAAAACAAAAAAGGTGACAAGGGGTCCCCTTGTTTCCAAGCCTCGGTATAAATAAAATTCAGTAGTCGACTCCCAATTAACTAAAATAGAGGCCTTCCTAAAGACAGACTATCCACGAATCCATGAACGCATTTTTGAGGCACCGAATCCAACAAAGAAGATGAGAACATCATCAAGAGAATCCCATCTAAACAGAATCATAAACCTTTGGCGTAAATCGATGACATTTAAAAATCAAGGCTTGTTTGGCTTTTTAAGTTATGCACCAGAGGCTAAGAATCATGTTAATAAGTAAACGAGGCGACCATTGCGAGAATCCATGTCTAATATGTAAGGGAATGCATTCTGAACAATCTGAGATGCATAACCGAAATAACCAGAGAAATGGCCAAGAACCGTACGGATCTTAGTAACGACTTTAGAGTTAACAGGCTTTGCCCAATTAAACTAGATGGAGATTGTATTCACTAACAACTTTATCGTAGGATATCAAAAGAACATGAGGGGATTAGGGGCCACAAACGAAGAGTTGCAACCAGGTGCAAAATCTCCATGAACAAAAACCATTACACAACTAAGCCCAAAGGTCAGGCCAGAACAACGGGTTTAACCAATACTTACGAAAACAAGTATCTGCAACAAGTTAGAACCGTCGCGGTGTTCGCCGAGGGAGATTCTTATCAACTCCACAACCCCAACACGGAGCACTGTGCGCATAAACTCTACATTTGTAGATCGAGAATGATTCGCACGTTCAAATATCAGAATGCATTCTAGTTATAGAGATGTATTAAGGGAAAAGGATAGGAAGACTTAATGAGCTACCTCGACTAGGAACACTTGGTCTATATGAGGAATCATAGTCTTTAAAATGCTCTTCTATAACTCTGTTTAAAGATTGACAGGCAAGAATCATAGAATTTCAACAAATCCAATCACAATACTACCCATATTCACATACTTTAACTTAAGAGATTTTCGTCGTTTAATTGAGTTATTGATAGGATGAAAGTATTTGGAGTTCTCGTCCCCCTCGAGTTGTCCCATTGGTCAGCGAATTTACGGTGCCATTTGCATGATATCACGGTTAGTTAGAAGATTGAACATCATGCGTATAATTGTTGTAATTTTCAAGACTTCGAAAAACGAGACAAAATAATTGGTCGTCAGTTGACTCCCTCCTTGAACCAACACATTATCAAGTGTCACATAAATGTTTCGACATATGAAGATCATTAGAAAGACCTACATGATGCATTCTATAGCGAAATCCCAAGACCTCAGTGTCTCAAAATGCTCCTTCTTTCTCATCCATTATTGGTAAAGCTTTTTTTTACACCGAATTCATTACCGATTTAGTAATCATCAAGAGTAAAAGAGAATCCAAGATTTTTTGAAACAAGTCAATCGAATTCCCGTAAGGCTCAATCCAGAGTGAAAAAACAAACTAGGAGTAGGGCGCAAAATCTGAAAAAGAAACTTCCCTTGAGTAAAAATAGGCCTGTGTACAGATAGTGGTTAACATCCAACAGATAGACCGAAATGAGAGGAAAAGCTTGTGAAAGTAAAGCCATTAGGAATATAAGAAACCTATCTAGAGTTCCTCGAAATCGATTGGTAACCGAAGTATTAGTGCCCATTGTAAAAATGATGCATCCATTACTCTAAATGGCCCCTTCTGGATAACAATTTAAAACCCCGACTTTAGAAAATTAAAGGAATTAAACCGCGTTAGCTCCAATGACAGTATATAACAACCGATCCCGTCTCGTTTTCCTTTCGTATACATCTAACTTTCGTTAGGAAAGTCCTCCCATAATTTAAACTTTCTTCCATGCCAACTAGTTAAAGAGATTCGAGAGATAATTCCACACATGAGCGTTTATATAGAAACAGATTTGTGTGGGGGCATAGACCGAAATAATTAATAACTTCTAATTTGTTCGTATCCACGCCCATACAAAGCTATAAAATTATCAGATATAGTAATGATGATCATTCTTAGATGAGATAAATTACAGTATCCCCAGCCAAAGAATACCAAGTACCTGAAAGTTGCCACGATAGCCACACAATAATGGGTCCGAATAACATAATAGTTTCCCCATAGAAATTTTAACTCCATAGCCGAGAACACACTCCATCTTGACTTTTTCTTGAATGACAAAAAACATACTATATGTATTAGAATCAACCTCCTGATCCAACATTTTAGCCGTTTGTAGATCCTAAGTTCCGATGGATATTTAAAGAAGGACAATTCAATGGAAAACTAAGTTTGTCTCACTTGAGAACCAAATCAAATCTTCATCCTTGTCTTAGAGTCACTTCCCTACCATAGAAAGAATCCCATTAGTGTTTTGACCCACCTCGTAAATCATATCTTCTAAAAGTGCTCCCAATATGTGAACCGCCTCCTTGAATACTACAAACCCCATTACTAAAACTTTCAGAAGAGACCCTTGTCCATTGGAGTTTTTTCCGGCCTCTATCGTAAAAACACTCGATAATGAACTCGTGCCTGAGAGCCTACTAGGAGTCGAACAATTCTTCTTCAGGCATATTTGATTAATTTGCATGTGGGATATCATTGACATGTGTAAAACCTGGATGGAATAAGGGATGCAGGTTGAGGTCTCCGTGGGTTCTTACTTCTTTAGTGTCGATGAGTCCCAAGATAAGGTCACGAGTAATAGGTGAAAGGATCAGACGATATCTCCTTAGCATTAGACTCATCATGTTGATGTTCGAAACCCTGAACTTCACCGTTATCGCCAAAGTATGTGTCCGAAACCACTTCACTAGCATTCTCCACCTCGTCGTTGTTCAGGGTATTTGCCTGTTCATTGATCTTAGCAGACTCGTCGTCGAGAACAATTCTTTTCCTCAGGAACATCTTGAAGATGGGGACCAAACAAAAAATTCCTCTACACAAGCGCTAAAAAAACCATCCTTTTACAATAAGTCTTTAAAACATTCCAAGATGTCTCCGTTTAGGCTGGTCTTGAAATAACAAAATACCGTTTCCTTGCAAAGAGGTCATCATACCCATCCTTCTAATCAACCAATTTCTCCCCATTTAGAACTGATCTTTTTAAAGTATGAATGAGTCCAAGCATTTAAAAGAACACCCTTCATGTCGACCATACTAGTCCGTTCTTTAGCTGCGAAATCCGATTGCGCATTACAAAGACGGCGAAACCAACGAAGCAACCCCCAACATGTACCATGAATATCGATTTAGACTTAGATGATTTCAATTCCAATCATTACCCATAATCCCTCCTAGGTAAACAATTCGAGTGATATGAAAACCCTCGTTAGTCAAAAATACCAGTCAGTTATTAATGGAAGAAAAATGGAGAACTTCGCCATAACACAATTCGTGAGATCCCTTTTTCACCAGGCAAGAGTCGTCTAAAACCAAAGACGGTTTCAAAATAGATGCAATAAGATGTCTTTTGTAAACCTGATTCTGTGACCATATACTGCTAAAAACCCCCGTACATTACCAGAGGGCACCGGTTTCTCTTTTTGAAAGGTAGAAGCTTTAGGCCTTTCAAACCGAGCAGGATTAGCAGATAAGTGAAAACGACCAATCCAAATAGTTTTGAGATTCTCAATTAGACGATCAAGATTGAGAACATTAATGAACTGAACAAAAGCGAAACGCTTCCCTGCCTTAGATCTCTTATTAGGAATGAACACATCGACCACGGTGTCGTAACCGTTACTATAACAACCCACAATTTTCATAAATGTAAATATCCATCTATTAAGTTAGATGATGTACAATCTATCAGTTATATATGAACTCACCTTTTTCAGGGAAATTTTTCGCTTTATTACATTACATTACTTTGCCAATATCTCAATATGCAATATAACCTGCATAACTTCAGTTAACGGACTCGGACAACCTACGTATGGCAATCCTATCTTCATATATGTCAAGCAAACATCATAACATATCAAGTCAATATTATAATATCATTATTATAAGGTATATCACTTCTAAAAGGTACCATTTGCAACATCATATCAAAACGGGCTTTAAACCATTATCGGATGCCCTAAAACCCTAACCTCGTGAAAAGATTAACACCTAAAGTGAAATGCACAAGCTACTAAAGTAAATGTAACAATAATATATATCTCATTTAAACAAATAAAATCTCTTTAGGAGTTCAAAGTACAAATTGAAATATATAATCTCTTTAAATCAAAGTACAAGTCCTTAAAAGCTCAATGTATAAGTCATTAAGCTCAATCCATAAAATAGCCGTTTTACCTCCATTTTCATTCTCATCTCTTCACTATCACTTGTGAGCAAGCTACTATACTCATTTTACAAGATGTAAACCCTAAATATTCTATTCATAAGCTTTCATACATCTTTTTGCACTCAAAACCCTAATTCAAAACCCTAAACCCTAAAACCGAGCTAGTTTCTAAACCATGACCTGTTTCTTGGCTTTTATCCATTGTAAACCCAAACCAACACTCAAATAAGTTGTAAAAACTTATTTTACAATCATATCAATCCTATTCAATCATTATTTCATCATTACTTCATCATTTTACTTCACTTGTACGTAAAACATATCCTAGAAACCCTAAATGTGGCTAATTGGTAAATTTAACCCGTTTACTCATTTTAAACCATTCTAATCCCAAATAACCAACAAAGGGCCATTGTAAACTCATAAAATGAGTTTACAAATCATTATCTATCATTAACTTGGCAATGTGCAAGAAATCAAAGCCTAGAAAACCTTAACGAATCCAGAAAACCCTAATTGTGCCCTAATTATGACTTTGACCTGTTTTCTTATTTTCTACCCATTTTAACTTAAAACACCTATCAAATCTTGATTATAATCCTTAATATAAGTCCTAGGATCAGTAACCTATCATCCCTAATCAAATGTATACAAATTACAAGCTAGAAAACTCAACCCGAACCCTAAATTAGCCCTAATGAACTCAAAACCAAAACACTTGCAAAATAACACATTTTAACTATTTTTCTTGCAACCAAGCACCTCAATGACAAGCACATTACCTCCCTAGCTGTTACAAGCACCTCTCTTCAAATATCTTTTATTTATATTGTTTAAAAATCACAAAAACATCTTGTTCCTTCTAGTGATTAGCCGCGGCAAAGAAAGAGGGCAACACCTCACCAAAGCTACTCCCTAGCTTATACAACTCATATAATAGCTTCTACACATCCCTAAATAGACCCTCTATGTGTCAAAACCAGATCATAAGCTTTGCTTACTCCTTGCTACTTCAAATGGGTAAAAATAGGAGCATAATGTGTTCATTTTTCTTCATCCCCCACTTCCTCCTCTATAACCCTTCATAGTAGTAACTCCTTGCTCAATATGAATTCTAATAGATCTTAATAAGTCTCAAGTACAGAAAGGAAGCAAAAGAAACCAAGAAACGAAGCCCGGGAGTCATTACTCTAGCTATACGAAGCCGAAAGTCCTGATTCTGACCCGTTTCCAAGCTATAAGCTCAAACCAGGTTCTCTAAGCTTATATTATGCTCATGTAACGTCATAATGTTCATATGATATTTCTAAAATTATAATATAAAGCTTTGATCTCAAAAACCTAAGTGTTATGCCTTTTTGATCCAAAACCGTACATCCGAAACCCTAATTTCATGTTTTTACTTAAACTATG
>BQNB010203763.1:0-10741 GCA_026074375.1 Tanacetum coccineum | reverse complement strand
TCAAGTGGAAAGAGCTAAAGATCTAAGGACTTATACACATTTATATATGTGGCCCTTTTAGAACTGTGCCAATAGCAGGTGCTAGTTACTTCATCACCTTTACAGATGATTTCAGCCGTTATGGTTATGTTTACTTGATGAAACATAAACATGAGGTGTTTGAAACATATAAGGTCTTTTAGAATGAAGTTGAAAATCAACTCAGTAAAAATGTTAGGAATTATGTTTTCCTAAGTTAGTATTGTTAGTGTTAGTTAATTAGTACTGCTAGTACATCTGTTAGTACTGGTAGTAGAGTTAGTACTGTTAGTAGTAAGTTAGTACTGCTAGCATATATAGATAGTACTGCTTAAGTGATATGCATGAGATATATTAGGAATAGATATGCATGATCACTTAACGCGTTTTGTAAGCCCATTAGGGTTTCCTTGATGTATAAAAGGAACCCTACGGCACTAGTTAGATATAAGAGTTTTTCACAAATATTCATAGTTAGTAATCTGTAACCTAGCAGATTAATAGTAATCAAAAGTTCTGTTTTATTCATTGTTCTTCTTAGCAGTATAAGTTAGATTCCGCATAACTTATATTGTTCATAGTCATTGTTTCTCTTGTACTTAGTTTGGATCTATCCAGATTAGCCACCACCCTTAACAGGCTAAAAAGATCTTATCAGACTGGGATCTACAAGTGGTATCAGAGCCTGTAGAGAAACTTTGAGTAAGAAGAACAAAAAAAAACAAATCGTTAGTTAAACTTTACCTTTCAGATCTATTCAATGGCAGGAGCAGATGATGAAAATCCACCACCACCAGTAGTAACACCAACACAACAAGCCCCTCACACTGTGTCAACCATCAAACTCCCTATTCTGAAGAAAGGTGAGTATGACATATGGGCTATGAAAATGGAACATTACTTGGCCCATACAGACTATCCTATATGGGAAGTCATACAAAGAGGAAATGGTCCTGTAAGTGTCTCAACAGATACAAATGGACAAATAAAGGTTTTGCCTCCTAAAACTGCTGAAGAGATTTTAGCTAGAGAGAAAGAAAGAAAAGCAAGGACCACCTTGCTTATGGCTATACCAGAAGACCATTTAGCAAAATTTCACAAGATGACTGATGCTAAAGAGATGTGGGATGCTATCAAATCCAGATTTGGTGGCAATGATGAATCAAAGAAAATGCAGAAATACATTCTAAAGCAACAGTTTGAAGGTTTTTCTGTATCCAACTCAGAAGGATTGCACAAAGGTTATGACAGGTTTCAGAGTCTTCTGAGTCAACTTGAGATTCATGGTGCAGGTGTCTCCACTGAAGATGCCAATCAGAAGTTCCTTAGGTCTTTACCTTCTTCCTGGTCCCAAGTATCCTTGATCATGAGGACCAAGCCAGGAGTGGACAGTCTTAGTTTTGATGATCTCTACAACAATCTTTAAGTTTTTGAGACTGATGTTAAAAGCTCTACTGGATCATCTTCTAGTACACAGAATGTCGCTTTTGTTTCTTCTGAAAGCACTAGCAGCACTAATGATGTTAGTACTGCTTATGGTGCTACTACTTCTTCTGGATATAACTCACAAAGGGAAAACTCTTCATCATACACTGATGAACTCATGCACTCCTTCTTTGCTAATCAATCCAGTGGTCCACAATTAGATCATGAGGATCTGGAACAGATTGATGAGTTTGATTTAGAAGAAATGGATTTGAAATGGCAGGTGGCCATGATTTCCATGAGATTGAAGAAGTTTTACAAGAAGACAGGGAGAAAGATACAGTTTGATGCCAAGGAACCAGTTGGCTTTGACAAGACCAAAGTTGAGTGCTTCAATTGTCATAAGAAAGGGTACTTTGCTAGAGAGTGCAGATCAAAAGGGAATCAAGATATCAGAAGGAGAGATGCAGGGAACACTAGATATAAAGCAAAAGACAATGGGAGGAGACCTGGAAAACAGGAGGAACCTAAAGCTTTGGTAACTCTTGATGGAGATGGTGTTGATTGGACTGGTCATGCAGAAGATAAGCAAGAGAACTTTGCTTTGATGGCTTACAGCCATTCAGGCTCAGACACTAAGGTAACATCTTGTTCAAAAGAATGTGAGGATCATTTGCTAACTTAAAAGTTATATGATAACAGAGAAATACTTTGGTATTAGTATAGAAATAAAAGCCTATACACTAGCTTTAGCAAAGGTAGAAGCTCAATTAGTTTGTCATCAAAAAAATCAATTAGCTTATGAAGAAAAAGTTAGGTTTATGAAAATTGATTTAGATGATAAAACTGATGTGCTCACATATCATAAGAAACTATTAGCAGAAGCTATAAAATAAAAAGAAGAATTGAAAACTAAACTAGAAAAATGGCAAAATTCTACTAAAAGTCTAAGAAACTGCTTGTCGTCAGATGAGTGTTAAAGAAAAAACTTGGTCTAGGTTTTAGTGAACAAGTAAAAGAGAATGAATTGTATGATGAAGCTTTAATGAGTGTCTTTGATAGTCACTCTAGTGATATTGAAGATGCTCCTGTGTATGATAAATTTGCAAAAGTTAAAGGAATGCATGGTTCCTCCTCTAATGACAGGAAATTACATGCCTCCTAAATCTGATTTTGGAATAAATGAGTTACAGTTTACATATGGTCCAAAATAGTCTAAAACTAGTGAATCTGATGCTAAGACCAGTGATTTTGACTCTTGTGAATCTAATTCCAGTGTAGAAACACTTGAATCTATGCCTGAACCAGTTGTAATTAAACCTAAAGTTGTTAGTCAACCTAAAGTTTGGTCTGATGCCTCCTATCATTGAGGAGTATGAGTCAGAAAGTGATGATGAATATGTGATTAAATCTTCAAAAGAACAAGAAACACCTAGTTAAGCATGTAAAAACTCATAGGGAAACTGTTAAAGAACAAAACACATGTAATCAGAGTCCTAAAGTTGACAAGAGAGACTGGAATGGTTTAATGTCCAAAAAGCTGGGTTTGGGATATGGGTTTACTAGAAAGGCATGTTTTGTATGTGGCAGTTTTGGCCATCTTATTAGAGATTGTGATTTCCATGAGAAAAGAATGGCTAAACAGGTTGAATTAAACAAAAAGAAGAGTAAGGGTATTGGTCAAGGGGAGAATAGAACAATATGGAACAAATATGCAAAGATTGAATCACCAAAACAAGTTTGTTCCAACAACAGTACTAATTAGAACTGGTAGATTTCTAGTTAATACTACTAGACATAATTTTAATAGTCAAGCAGTATCAACTAGTGTTGCCCAGAAAGCTAATGCTGTTCGACCCATTATGAATGATGTTAGACCAAGACCTATTTTTAACAAAACTCATTCACCTATTAGAAGGCCATTTAATAGAACAACAACACCAAAAATTAACTTTTCAAATCAAAAAGTTAATACTGTTGGGGACAAAGCAGTTAGTGCTGTTGGGGCCATAAGGGAAACTGCTGCTAAGACCTCAACATGTTGTAATTAGAGATCCAAAAGGCATTATTGGAATAAATTCTCCAAATACAATGGTGGATCAAACTCTAAAAATGTGTTAATTTTAAAGATCCACTAGGCAGACCCAAGTCAAAGATGGCTTGGGTCCCTAAGAGAAACTAATTTCTCTTCTTTAATATGCAAGATGATCCACAACAGACTTTAAAGGGAAAAGGCATTGTTGATAGTGGATGTTCCAGGAACATGACTGGGAACAAAGCCTACCTAGTTGACTATCAAGAATTTAAAGGTGGCTTTGTTGTTTTTAGAGGTAGTAAAGGTAAAATAACAGGAAAAGGAAAAATAAGAACTGGAAAGTTAGATATTGATGATGTGTACTTTGTGAAAGAACTACAGGATTTCAATCTTTTTTCTATGTCACAGATGTGTGACAAGAAGAACAAGGTTCTCTTTACAGACACTGAATGTCTTGTGTTGTCTCCTGACTTTAAGTTGCCTGATGATAATCAAATATTACTTAGAATCCCTAGACAAAACAATATGTACAGTTTCAACTTAGAGAACATTGTTCCTACCGGAGGTTTAGCTTGTTTAATTGCAAAGGCCACAGTTGATGAATCTAACAAATGACATAGGAGGTTGGGTCATGTTAACTTTAAAAACTTAAACAAACTTATCAAGGGAAACCTTTGTAAGTGGTTACTTCAAATATTTTTCAAATGACCACACTTGTGTTTGCTTGTCAAAAAGGAAAGCATACATAAAGCCTCCTGTAAGGCAATATGTAGATCTATTAGTCAGCCTTAAGCTTTTACATTATGGACTTAATTTGGACCAAAATTTGTAAGGAGCATAACATATGGAATTATTGCCTGGATTATCACTAATGATTATAGAAGGTTTATTGGGTGTTCTTTTTTAGACACTAAAGATGAAAACTGTGGCATCCTTAGGATTTATAAGACATATAGAGAACCATAAATCAAAAGTTTTTAAAAACACTATTAGATGTGATAATGGTACAGAATTCAAGAACAGGGACATTATTGAATTATGTGGGTCAAAAAGGATCAAGAGGGAATATAGTAATGCCAGAACTCCACAACAAAATGGAGTTGCTAGAGCGAAAGAACTGGACCCTTATGATGTTGCTAAAACAATGCTAGCTGAGTCATTTTTAACTAACACTTTGGGGATGAAGTAGTTTAGTACTTGCTATTATGTCCTTAATAGGGTATTAGTGACCAAGCCTCAAAACAAGACACCTTATTGAACTTATAACTGGTTAAAATACCAATCATAAGCTATATAAGACCTTTTGGGTGCCATGTGACCATCTTGAATACCATTGACCATCTGGGCAAGTTTGAAGGGAAGTCTGATGAAGGGTTTTTAGTTGGGTATTCCCTAAATAGCAAGGCTTTTAGGGTATACAATTTAGAAACCAAGAGAGTTGAAGAAAACCTGCATATAAACTTTTTAGAAAAATATACCCAAATGTTGAGAGAAATGAACCTAATTGGATGTTTGATCTTGATTATTTAACTGATTCAATGAATTATCAGCCTTTGAGATCAAAGAATCAAGCTAACAAAACTGCAGGTCCAAAAGAAGCTAATCATAGTGCAGGTACACAAAATAATATTAATGCAGGAAATTCTAAAATGGAAGTTGAACCTGCTCAAGACTACTTACTGTACTGCCAATATGGTCTTCTTATACTTTAACAGTCAAGATCTCAGAAACAAAGAATGAAGGTAAAAAGCCTAATAGGGATACTGGTTTAAAGACAAATGAGGAGCCAGTAGATAAGGAGGATCAAGCATTTTTGGAAGAGCTTGAAAGGCTTAAAAGACAAGAAAAGGAAGCCAATGATGAAACTAAGCTCTTAAAGGAGTTTTGTCAAGATATAAGGATTTTGCTTCTTCAAGCAGGAGCTGCTAGAGCTACATTGTACTAACTAGTTTAATGCTAGCACACTAGTTAGCTACTGACAGTCCTTCGAAATGCTTTTTGTACTGGTGGGACCTGATCTAACAACACTTAACCAAGATGATATCTCAAAAATACCTGCTTCCTTGAGGATATTTATGGACAAATCCACGTAGATGGTGTTTTTATGAATGCCATCTTAGTGATAAGGGTGCAGTGGGCTGAAATTCACTAATTTAGAATCCACTATGAATGTTAGTCTTCATTTCCCACTTCAGGATACCCTCATTATTTCATCCTACAACTCAATAATTCTTGGAAATCTAAAATCAGCATTCAAACAAGGAGCAGAGTAACACAAATGTTTTGGAGCCATGCTTTTGTAGTTTTATTAAAGCAGCAAAGGAATAATCAAAGGATGTCAGCATTGTTTATTTGCTTGCTTCCTATCTCAAATTGAACCTAAGAAGATATCTGAAGCCCTTGAAGATGAAAGTTGGGTTGATGCTATGCGGGAAGAACAGTTACAATTCAAGATTCAAAAGGTATGGATCTTATAGATTTGCCTTATGGGAAGAAGCAATTGGGATAAAGGTCTACAAGAATATGAAGGATGGAAGAGGAGTTTGTGGTTAGAAATAAGGCAAGGTTGGTTGCCCAGGGATATAGACAAGAGGAGGGGATAGACTATGATGAGGTTTTTGCTCTTGTGGCTAGGACTGAAGCCATCAGGATCTTTTTAGCCTTTGCTTCTTATATGGGATTCATAGTTTATCAGATGGATGTGAAAAGTGCTTTATGTATGGACAATATTGCATGAGCGAGGTGTATGTGTCTCAACCTCAGGTTTTGACTAGATCCTAGTACCTAGAGGCCCTTCAAGGTTTGTGAAGATTTATATGGTTTACACAAGCTCCAAGGCCTGGTTATTCTATTTTATCTACTTTCTTGGCACAATTGATGAGGAAGTGTATGTGTCTCAACCTCCAGGTTTTGTAGATCCTAAGTTCCTTAAGAAGGTCTACAAGGTTGTGAAAGCCCTGTATGGTTTACACCAAGCTCCTAGAGCCTGGTATGCTACTTTATCTACCTTCTTGTTCAAGAGTGGATACAGAAGAGGAACCATTAACAAGACTCTTTTCATCAAGAAGGACAACAATGATATCATGTCAAGCAAAAAGAAGATGGTATTTTCATAAGTCAGGATAAGTATGTTGCAAAGATCCTAAAGAAGTTTGATTTTGCTAGTGTAAAGACTGTCAATACTCCAATTGGGACCCAGAAGCCTTTGGTCAAGGATGAAGAAGTTACTGAAGTGGATATACATCTTTATAGATCCATGATTGGCTCTTTAATGTACTTGACTGCTTCTAGGCCTGATATTTTGTTTGTAGTATGTGCTTGTTCTAGGTTTCAAGTCACTCTAAAGACTTTACATCTTCATGCTGTGAAAAGGATCTTTAGATATCTTAAAGGCAAACAAAAATTAGATCTTTGGTATCCTAGAGTGTCAGTCTTTGACCTGGAAGGCTACTCAGATAGTGACTATGCTGGCGTAAATCTTGACAGGAAATCCACAACAGGAGGTTGTCAATTTCTTGGCAGGAGACTCATTTCATGGCAGTGCAAGAAGCAAACAATTGTGGCTACTTCTACTACAAAGGTAGAGTATGTTGCTGCTGCCAACTGCTGTGGGCAAGTATTATGGATTCAGAATCAATTGTTAGACTATGGGTTTAATTTTATGAACACAAAGATCTACATTGATAATGAAATCACAATCTGTATTGTGAAGAATCTAGTGTTTCACTCCAAAACAAAGCATATTAAGATTAGGCACCACTTCATTAGGGATGCTTATGAGAAAAAGCTTATCCAGGTGCTTAAGATTCACACTGATGACAATGTGGCTGATCTTTTATCCAAAGCTTTTGATGTTAGCAGGTTTAATTTTTTAATTGTTAACATTGGAATGCTCAACCTATACCCACTCATAAAGGAAACACTTGAGAGGATGATGTCTTTGAAGTTGATAGTTGAGTCTACAAGTGAAAGTGTTAGTGCTTATGAATTGCTTTTAGATTCTTTCAAAAGCTAAATTGATGAAGCTTGGAAGTGTGGATGCCATGATTGATGACTGGAGAAGGATCTTTTTGTTTTGTTTCATTACTACACAACAAATGGTCATCTAGTTCACTTGTCTAACAAGCAATCATGAATTGCTAGTCCTAGAGCCAAAGGCTTCTGGTAAAGTTCTTTCTTAAATATGTTATTGGTTGATAGTTTGCCAAAAAAACTATATGGTTCTCAACTCACCATGCTTGTACAGTTAAAGAAGTTATAGTAGTCCCAATAAGCTAAATCGGGAATCTAGGGTAAAAGACTTTGTCAAATCAATTTGATGGGCTGAATTGTTTGCCCCATATATAACTATATGGTTATCAATGTACCATGTTGTTGCAATGAAGGCATTGGTCTTTTCTTTTGAGCAAAACGGGCTCGCTCTGGTTAACAGAAAACATCTAAATCCATTTATGGCTGGTAGTTTGCCAAAAACTCAAGGCAACTTAGTTGGTGTTGCTATGTTGCTTGAGTTGTGAGATTTGCTATTTGTTTGTGACGATGAGAAAGGACTAGAAGCTAAATAATTTCAAGATTTACAAAATTATCAAAAGAGCTTCAAAGTTTCATCAAAGAGAGATTAAAGAGTAGCATTGTGTTTGGATACTTCCTTCAGATAAGAGTCTAGCAAAAATGTGTGTGTGTACACGTTTAGTAGTAGTAGTAGTTAGTTTATTAGATAGTTGGTGTAGCCTCATTTATTCTGATCCAGCCATTGATTAGATTTGTAAGGTAGAGGTTTATAACTGGTGGGTTTTAGTTCTTCTTACTCAGAGTTTCTCTACAAGCTCTGATACCACTTGTAGAGAATCGATTTGACTCATCTAGGATAGTTTTACAGATAATATTGAACACGCAGCGGAATAATAAAGAACACAATATTATCAAACAAGGTTTTAACCGAACATTGAAGCCTTCATTATATTTGATCAGAATAAATGAGGCTACACCAACTATCTAATAAACTAACTACTACTACTACTAAACGTGTACACACACACGCTTTTGCTAGACTCTCATTGAGAAGTCTGCTATTCTATTCTATTCTAGATGCATAAACTACATACCTTAGACCTCCTTTTATAGTATAAGGAGTCAAAGTTTACATGGAAACTAATAAAGATAATTAATAAGAAAATCAATTAAATATTATCTTTATCTTTGACCAAATCTAAGAGAATCTTCTAATTCTTATCTTTTGAAGACTTCTACAATGACGACTTTGGTCCTTCTTGTTTCCATCTTGTTTCATTCATTATTTTGTCTTTATCAACTCAAATATAATTCCCAACAACTCCTATACGATAAAAAATGCCACCTACCATTTGAAATAGAACATCGTGCATACTGGGTACTGAAAAATTGTAATCTTGATCTCATCGCCGTTGTTGAGAAAAGAATGTTTCAGTTACACAAGTTAGACGAACTTCGCCATCACGCATAAGAAAACTCTCGTCTATACAAAGCAAGAACCAAAGTTTAGCATGACAGAAAACTCAAAATGAGAAAAGACTTTGTTGTGTTGGTGTTTGTGATGATGATGGTGGAGGTGGTGGTGGTGGTGGAATTTCATCTTATGATCCAGACATGTTTAGTTTTGTAGTATGAAGATGTATAACTGGTTTTGTTTGTTCTTCTTACACAGAGTTTCTCACAGGCTCTGATACCACTTGTGAGTCCCTAACTGAATAGATCTTTGCAGCCTACTAAGGGTGATAGCCAACTTGTATAAATACAGTTTGACTATATAGAAACACTGACTATGAATACTATGTGCTAATGCGGAATCTTAACACAAGTACTAAGAAGAACAATGAAAAACTAAATAATGATTTCTATTAATCTGCTTTGAGTGATTACAGATTACTAACTATGAGATATGATTGTATGAGATATATATTGAACTCCTTTTCTAACTATGCCGTGAGGGATCCTTTTATAGACCAAGGATAAACCCTAACAGACTTACAAACTGCATAAAAGATAATACATATCTTTTCCTATAATATCTCATACATATCTCTTAAACGGTACTAACTATTTTCTACTAACGGTACTAACTAACTGATCAGTACTTAACACTTTGTACTGTCAGTACTAATTATAACTATCGGTACTAACTATTATTACTAACGGTACTAAGTTAGGAAAACATAATTCCCAACAATCCTCCCTTAAACATGAATGTTGAACTCTTTTAACTTCATGTTTCTTCAGGTTTATCTTCTTAAATTCATAGAGGATGTATCCAAACACTTTAACATATCTTGATCTTTAAACACTATCCATCTTCAGCAGCAACTTTGTCTTCTCAGCAACACAGCAACATCTTTTCAGCAACAATCCAACTAAGTTGGCTTTGTAGTTTTTGGCAAACTACCAGCCATAAACGGATTTGATGTTCCTTTACCAGTAGCCGTTTGCTCTGGGATAGTTAACTCTTTATTTCAAAAATATGGTGAGTTAATTACCATACAGTTTTTGGTAAACTGTCAACCATCAACGGAATTGATTTGTCTTTACCAAATACCGTTTGCTTTTGGACTAGCCAATGCTTCATTGCCATAACATGGTGCATTGATAAACCATATAGTTTTTAGCAAACTATCAGCTATCAACAGATTTGAGTAGTCTTTACCAAGAACTGTTTGATCTTGGACTAGCCAACTCTTCACCAATGAAGCAAGGTGAGTTGAAAACCCTACAATTTTTGGTAAATTGTCAACCATAAACGGATTTGAGAAGTCTTTACCACAAGCCGTTTGCTTATGGACTAGCCAGTTCTTATGCCTATTAAGCATGGTGAACTGATGACCATTTGTTGTGTGGTGGTTAGCCAACACTCAAACCCTTCTCAATTCCATTCACAACATCATTCTTCATCTATCTGTTGCTTAATAAATCTTATCAAATCAAGAGCAACAGAACTTTCTCTTTCAACTTCCAAACCAAGATCAAGCATCCTTTGCAATAAATCTTTTGAGAGAGGATATCTTCTTTCAACTAACATATGAATAACAATCCCATCCTTAAATTCCAGTATGCAAACTCCAAAAGATTCATATAACCTCCATGTGACAATCTTCAAATCTTGTTGATTACTCCAGAAGTCACTTTGTTCATTTCCTTTTGTTGAGGATTCCATCATTGTAGGTCCAGCCCTAGATAGATCTTTACGCCTGTTGAGGTTGTAGAGCACTTATGTAATCACAAGCAACTCTAAGA
>BQNB010203759.1:0-10741 GCA_026074375.1 Tanacetum coccineum | reverse complement strand
AAGTAAAAAGCAAAAAGAAATAAGCATATTCATAAGCTAATAAGCAAAAAGTAGAAATAACCTTTTTAGGCAGTTTTTAGGCAAATGACAAGTGAATGATACAAGAGCAACTAAAAAGCATTTTTAAGCATAACTAAACATAAATAAGCACAAAAAGTCATCAATAAGCTGAAAAATAAGCAATGCTACAGTAACTTTTAAGCAAAAATTTAAAAAGGAGTGTACCTTGATCCTTGCTCAAAACAGGATTATATGAAACCTAAATAAGCTCTAAAACCTACCCAAGCTTATAAATAAGCTAGACTAAGCACCCAATGAGCCATCCAAGTTTGCTCATTCATCCCTTTGCTATCAAACAGTAACTTTTTTTTTCCTTTTGAATTTTCCTTAAATTTTTGTATCTTAGTTTAAAAACAGATTATAGAGTGGTTTATGTGAGCTTTAAAAGACTTAACTTAAGAATTTTGAATAAAAATTAAAACATCAAACTGAATTTTCATTAATCTTAAAAAATACAAGTACATAAAAGTTGGACTACTTACAAAATTAAAACTGAACTCTAAAAAACTACATACTTTGCCTCAAGGGCTTACAAAGCTTATATAGAATAACTACTAGCTAGGGCTCTTCTCTTCTTTGTCTTCTTCTGTCCCTTGTGTCTTTGTGCTTCTTTTAAGGGACAAATGCCCGTCTTGTGTTTGTTGTGAGTGTGTAGAAACACACTTCAATCTGAACCCTTCATTTTTATTGTTGCCCACTCAAAAAGTTTTCAACCATTGATCGAATGAGGGTTTTTGGATTGCCAGCTTGGACAAGGACCATGTAGGGGGGGTTTATGAGGGTGATAGGTTTGGAGTGATGTAGGGAGGTCAACGAGGTTGATAGAGACAGGTTTGGGGTTTATGAGTAGTGGCGGGAAAAGGTTGTGGAAGATGTATAGTGTTTCAAACGGGGTGAGGGTTTAGGGTTTTTGTCACAATTGGTCCCTCAAAGGTTATATATGTTTTGCAATTTTCGTCCTTGTGTGTAAATAGTTTGGGGATTTCACCACAAGTCCTTGTGGTGTATAACTTTCTAGGGTTGGCAGAATTGACCCTTGTGGTATCTCTTTGGTGAAATGGCAGTTTAAACCCTTGCAAGTATTTTCTTCTTTTCCTTCATTAAATAAGTTAGGGACTTGGCAATTTTGGCCCCTAAGCTTATTTTTCTTCACTTTTTGACTTTGGATTTGTCGGGGTTGACTTGGGTTGACTTTTTCAGACTTGGGCTTTGTCTTGACTTTGTCTTTTCCACGCTTTTCCATTTCGTGTCCGGTTTTGTCGTTTTGGCTTCGTTTTTCGTCCTTTTCTTAAATATCCGTTCCTGCATAACACAATTAGCAAAACAAGCATATTTTTGGCATTTTAAGTCCGTTTTTGGTTATTTTAACTTGTTTTTAAAGGTAAAAGGTGTGTGTATTTAAACACACACCATAGCTCTACCTATGACTTTACTGTCCTTAGTGATTTCACTATCATGTTTAGAAAAAGTTACTCTACACTTATTATCACATATTTGTCATATACTTAGCAAGTTAAATCCTAAATTATCAACATGTTTTACATTATCTATTTTGAGAGAGTCATTAGAAATCGTACCTTTTCCAATGATGTTACTGCGAAGATTACTACCAAAAATGACGTTACCTCCATTGTATGCCTTGTAAGTAGAGAAGATCTTTCGGTTGCCCGTCATGTGTTTGGAGCATCCATTATCCTTGATCTATTCGTCGGGCTCCAAGTCGACTCCAAGGCATATCTATTTATATAAGATAGTAACTCAAACATTTGGTCTCCAATATCTCATGGGTCCAAAGTTGTTAGTGCCAAACATCCCTTGCATTTGATACAATTGGTTGGGATGTGAGAACGAAAGACACATTTCCCATGGTATGTAACTTTGATGTGGAAAGTTGTTCCAACTTACGGGAAATCCATGAGGTTGGTTTTGTCGACCAACATGTCTTTTTGGTTGTGGTGTTTTAGGACGAGAATAATTATTATTGACTCTTCTATGAGGTGGAGTTTTTGATCTAAAATTGGTTTTTGAAAATCCAACTTCGGGCTTTGTCAATGGTTTATAAAATTGTTTGACTTCATTGTTACTAGCCACATGAATTTTGACTTTGTTTACAATTATGTGTTTTGGTCTAGGACCTAAAATAGATTTTTGAAAAGAAACACTTTCTCAGAACCAGGCGTTGCTGGTGAAGGTCCCATATTTATTTTGGGGGCCGCTTGAACATTAAGGGGGGCGCCCATATTTATGGGACCTCCATCAGAAGATGTCTTTTTCTGAGCTTTTACAAATTTTATTTCCTTAGTTCCACTAGATGATGCTTCAAATGAATTAAACCCTAAACCTAATTTATCACCGGAGGGCTTTTGATTATTTAACATTTCATTCAAGTAATTTGTAATCTTTTCAAATTTGTTTAATCTAGTAGATTCTTCTTTGAGCTTTTCATTTTCAATTTTAAGTATGTGACACTTTGCACAATCAATATCAACTCCCTTGTTTTTCTTGAGTGTGGACAATTTATCTTTTAAATCTCTAAGCTTATTTTCTAGACTATTTCTAATAGCTTTTAACCTTTTGTTCTTAGTTATTATCTTTAAACTCATTTTGCACAATTTATCATATTCATGTTCTAAGGCTAAATCAGCAATTGATAATTTTTCATCACTAAAGTAAGAAGATTCGGAACATACCTCATTTGGTGCTTGAGCTACAAGACATGTCTCGTCTTGGATCTTTTCATCATCTTCTTCACCGCTATCGCTCCAAGAACCTCCAACAAATGCTCTTTGGTTCTTGTCTCTCGGTGGCTTTGGACATTCTCCAATAAGATGATTCTCCGCATCTAAAGTACTTCCTTTCACTTTTTCCATTTTTGTCGTCTCGGCTTCTTTGAAAGGTCTTTTTGTTGTTCCGAGGGTGTCTCACGAATCTACCTGTTCTCTTAAAGAACTTCTTGAAGTCTCTTACCGCCATGACATACTCTTCGTCTTCACTCCCGAAAGTTGAGCACTCTTCATCACTAGATTCTTTCTTAGCCTTTAAAGAAAGACATTTCCTTTTAACTTTTGCTTTGACTATTTCGGAATCTTTCTTGATGATCATCTTATGGACTTTGAGATTTCCAATGAGCTCATTAATAGATAGTGATGTTAAGTCTTTCGACTCTCCAATCGTTGTGACCTTTTCTCTCCATTTAGGATGTAGAGCCCTAAGAAAATTCCTTACGTAGTTCTTACTAGAATAACCTTCATCAAGAGCTTTAAGACTAGTAATAATAGTATTAAATCTAGCAAAAGCACTATCTATATATTCGTCTTCGGAAATGACGAATTGTTCATATTGTTGAACCAAAAGGTCGATCTTATTATCTTTGACTTGGCTATTACCTTGATGGGTGATTAACAAAGTTTTCCAAATTTCTTTTGCCGTATTACACATGAAAATTCGTTCATATTCTTTTCTAGGCAAAGCATTGTAAATAACCATTTTGGCTTCATTATTTTTCGCAAGCCTTCTTTTAAGATCATCAGTTTGTTTTTCAAAAGGGACAACCTCATCGAGTTTGGTTTCTGGATTTTGAATAATGGGTTGAAAATCACCATTGGTAATAACATGCCAAAGATCTAGATCTTTTGATTTAACATATGTCTCGAATCTATTTTTCCAATAAATAAAACTATCACTTTCAAAAAGTGGTGGTCTTTGCATAGATTGCCCTTCTAGATATTTGTCAGAATCCATAGATCGATCCAAGCTTTAAAATACAATATATTTTAAAAATCTTGAGTGATCTTGGCTCCTGATACCAATTATAGGAAACTAGAAGGGGGGTTGAATAGTTTACCAGTTAATTTAACCGCTTTAAAACTTTGCTTATAAAATGCTTTGATTTGAGTTGTATGTCAATCAATCAACAATATGAATCACAACTAAACTATCTAATGTAATGAACTAAGTAAACAATAACAATATAGAGAGATTGAGAAAGAAACGATAAACCAAGACACCACGATTTATAGTGGTTCGGCTACGAAGCACCTCTTCGTTCCTACTCCACTCCCCGAGTACTCCACTCGAGATTTCACTATGTCAACAAGCTTCCTTTAGGCGAAGAAAACCGTTTACACGTCGCTTACTTTCTTTTTCGACACTAAGCTAGATGTCGAGTCCTAATCTTAGCTAGAACCAATCTAAGACTTCACTAAGTCTTTACACACTCACAAGATATATACTCTTGGATTGACACACAATCCAAATCACAAATACACAATTTACACAATTGGATCTACACACAATCCAATTTACACAACAACACAAAGTTAATATAATAAAGACTTGTGATCTTGAGGAGGAAGAAGGAGATTACTTAATAACAATTCGTATGTAGAAGAATACGATTGTTCTTCTCTTGCACTTGATTAGAAGAAGAAGAGATGGAGAAAGAATTAATCACTTGAAACAAGATCAAGGTATATTAGTGATTAAGATATGTGTTTTAGAAAGAAAGAAAGAAGAGAGAAAAGTAGATCTGAGAAAATTCATGGCAAGAGGTTCTGTTTTTTAGATGGGGTGGCCTAGTATTTATAGGAGACAAAAAGAGCCGTTGTGCTGGCGGCGGTCCCGACGGTCCCAAATATATTAGGGGGCCGTCAGGCCTATAAGGGGGCCGCCGTAGACTACACTCATCTTTTTGTCTTTTTGTGAGGAAGGTGTTATCTGTTTTAGAACCTTCCATTTTGGAAGGAAAATCTGATTTTAAATTTATTATTTTAATAATACATTTTTTTATAATTAAATATTTTGTTTTTATATTTTTATAAAAATACTTTTGTAGAAATGTAAGGTTTAAGAAAAATATTTTCTTAATCACTAATCATGTTTAATGATTTGTTTATCCATACCTTAAGTGATTAATCTTAGAAATAGAATTTTACGGTTAGTAATTTATAAACGTTTATTTTTATTGTAAACGTTTTTACATTTTGTTATTATCAAAACATCGAGAGGTCAAAAAATATAAATAACGTTTTTAGACATTATTTGTATTAACAAATGGTAAGATTTAGATGCTAAAGATGCACCAATAATCACAGCTTTAGAATACATTAGGGAATACCTAATGAGAAGGATGGTGAATGTTATTGCTGTGATTAAGAAAACATATGGACCACTAACCCCTAGTGCAACTAAGTTATTGAAAGTAGCTATGGACAAAGCTAATAAGTACACAGTTGGGTTCAATGGGGGGAAGAGTATGAGGTAAAGGGCCAATATGGTGATCAGTGTGTGGTTAATGTAGTTAACAAGGTTTGTAGTTGTAGGAAGTGGGAGTTAACAGGCATCCCTTGTGTACATGCTATAGCAACCAACTACAACATGGCACTTAATGGAATTCAAGTTTCTTTACCTGAAAAATGGGTCAACAAGTGTTATTAGTTAGCTACTTGGAAACACGCATACAGTTACACTCTTGGATGTTTGAATCGTAAGGTCATGTGGAAGAAATCCTAAATTCCTACAACACTCACCCCACCAAAACATCACACTCTGGTTGGAAGGCCAAGGAAAAATATAAGAAAAACAAAGGAAGAGAAGGCACAAATGGTGAAGGATGGAAAGTTGTCAAGGGCTTATAAAACAATGACATGTAATAAATGTGTAAATATTGGCTACAACTCTAGATCTTGTAAAGTCCATAAGGATCCAATGAATGCAACAAGCACAAGTACATCTCAAATATCCACTAATGTTGCTGCTAGTACTAGGAAAAGGCCATTTGATGCAGGTACCACACCCTCAACTGCACCTGCAAAGAAGAAGCAGGCAACAAGATCTTCAAATGCAGGTACCACACCCTCAACTGCATTTGCAAAGAAGAAGCAGGCTGCTACAGGAAGTGGGCAAAATAGATGACTAGAGCTAGTTCTGCTGCAGCAAAGAAGCAAAAGAAAAATGGAAGTACACGCATTTAGATTTCTGTGTATTCTGCACATTATTGTCTTATGTTAAACTAGTATCTTTTGAATTTAGTATTTCTGTATTACTCATTTCATTTCAGTATTTTTGTTTATGATTTCCTTAAGTCCATGTGTTGACAGTAATGTAATTGACAATTCTATGGTATGTATTGTATGGTTACGACTTTTAATGTCAATGCATTAGTGTATTTGTGCTTGTTTAGATAACCATAGTATAACACTCTTTCTGTGGTCATGTTTTTACTTTGAATAGTCTAACGAATAAGAGTAACCCAGCCTTGTTTAGACAACCAGAGTATAACACTCTTGATTCTGCTAATGTTTGACTTTCAATAGTCAAATTAACCAAACAACCAGATTATTTACACAACTAGATTATATACAAAAAACCAAACAAATCACATAAGATAGCTAATATGTTCCATTAATTAACCAAAAAATCATTATCTAAAGAGAAACACCATATGCATTTACATTTTATTCATTAGGGCAAGATGTAAAATAAGGGAAATGGATACCAAACCTACCAATAATCAACAAGTACTTTTAAGCTTTGAACAACTTGATTAGTCATTCTTGGTTGGAAGCTTCATGCTTCGTTTCTAGCTAAGCAATACATTGGTATGATTTGAACAGAACGAGGACACATTGATGGATCAACCCAATCTATCCACCTACATTATGATCCCTGTAGAAAGATAATAAGAATAATTATTTTTAACACTTATTTGATCATGATTAATAAACAGATTTGATTTTTAGGGTTATCAAATCTTATCTGTATCGGCAAGCGTAGAAACGACGACCTGGATGACCATCAGTCCAAGAGGTTTCGATTATAGCAAATCGACCACACCAGCATCTTACCATTGGAGAGGATTGTGTGTGTTCTAGGGTTTTTTGGATTGTTGATTCAATTTAGAGGGTTTTTAAAGTGTTTATTAAAGGGATGTTTGGTATAATAAAGGGGTGACAGTTGGGTAGGTGAAAGTAATAACTCATAAAAAAAGGTATGAAAAGACGATATTACCCCTCTACTCATGAGACTTAACAAAAAAATTAACGACCAGCGTTACAAGTTTCAAAATTAGGGACGCCTAGTGTATTTAAAATGAAATGGGGATGAAACGTGATTTTTGAATAAACCATAGGGACGAAACATGTAATTTTTTCTAAAATCTAATTATAAAATTTGTGGTTACTTACATTTAAAATGGGATGTTTTTTTAAAAAGCTTTTAAATATGTTATTATGAAAACGTTAAGCCTGGTTTTGAATCCCCATAAAACCGGCTAACACTGGCCCGCTTGCATCACGGGTCACCGATTTGACCGGATGAACCGGCCGAATTGAACCAGGTTTTAAAACAATGATTCAGGAAACTACGTTTCGATTTATGGAATATTCGTTTGTCAATTAATAACCACTAGCATGGTACCCGCGCAATGCGGCGGCGGGTACCGTGTGACTAAATTTTACGGCGAACAAATTGTATTCGGTTAAATGTTAAGAATTGTACAAATAAATGATAATTTAAATTAAAATAACTTTAAGCAATAAAATGCAAAGTATTTTATATCTAACTAAAAAAATTAAATTTTTTTAAATCTAACATTATATCAAAACCCTCTTTAACAAAAAAATAAATGCATCATCAAAAAATACATAACAATTAGAAGCACAAAAATCTAACATTAAGTCTTGTATTTAAACTAAAAAAAATTAACATTCACATGATCTGGCTTTAACTACAAACCCATAATTTGTAGTCCTAATGGCTGCAGACCCAAATCTTGCACCAATTTTCATATAGAGCCCAAGAACTAATACACAACTGTAAACATTTTCACTCTACACTCACTCCATCTGCCCCCTTTCATAATAAACCTCTCAACCTAACCCTAATCAGCCATACTTTTACATTTGCAGCCACAAAAAAAATAAAAAAAATATCTTCTTGGCTGTGAGCCTGTGATAATCGAACGACCACAAGAAGTCATAAAAAAAGAAATTCAAATCCATGCTTTCCACTTATATTCGAATCTTAGAAAAAAAACACATAAACGAATCATCGACGAACACTTTATCTTCTCGTTTAGGCTTCAAGATCTTGTAACAAGATCTGAGGTAGGATTAGTTTTTGTTTTGCGTTTTTTGTTTTGAGTTTTTCTTAAAGATCAATGATTGGTGTCGTTTCAAACTCATACGATCTTTAAAGATCTTTGCATATGTTGAACGAATCTGAGGTCTTTAGATAATTTCTTTTAACTTTCAAGTCTTGATAGGTTGTTGTTTAGAGTTGGATGTGTTATTCTCAGATGGATTAGTTATTGTTGAGGTTGTTTAAGTTGTCGACGTGAGGAGGTGGGTAATTAGGGTAGTGGTTTTATGGATGTATTTGGTTGTCTTGCTGAGTGTGAATTTTTTTCTTAATTACTGGCACTATGTAGTATCTCATATATATACAAAATGTTGAAGCTGTTACAAACACATAATTGAAGGTATTTATTTTTCTTTAATGTAATAACTTTCATGGGATGTTATTGACCCAATATTGAAAAACGTATATACATTTACTATATCATAAACTCTATGACTGACCTTTTAAATGGGTTATTAACTTATTATTGACCCAATATTGAAAAAACGTATGCATTGAAATTGACTGCATTAAATCGGCTATTTTTTTAAGGATTTTAAAAGCTTTTAAATGTGTATGGTGAACATTTCCTAATGGTTTTATATCTTTCTCAAACAAGAAATGTTTTTTACTTAAAATTTTAAGACTTTTAATTTTAGAATTGACTAAATGCTTTATAAAGTAATAGAGATAAATAATCCATCTTTTATGAAAAGTAAAAAGGTCGTATAAAGGTTTTCTTACAAACAAAAAGTCCTACCTAATTTTCCCAAGTAGTAAGAACTTAGAACCCTAGTATTAATCTCAGGTAAGAAGAATGAACTTATGATTCAAAGTTATATTAAACTATAATAAGACTTACTCCCACCGTCCTAAAATTATTGTCTTATGACAAAAAACACACATTTTAAGAATTTATTTATTACTCTTTCTCTTTCTTACTTTTTGACATAATGACAGTTTTACCCTTACCTAATTAATTAAAGTCTTTTATAAAGTTTGTAATAAAATTTCAAACAAAAGTACTATAGTAAACTTGATCCAACTTCCCTATTTATTTTTAATAGTGAACAACTAAATTGGGACATCCCAAAAAGAAAACGTGGACAACAAAAATGGGACGAAGAGAGTATTATTTTGGGTGAAGATAATAAGACTATATTAGTTGGTGTCTTTAAGTTAGTTTTAACTCTAATTTAGTGTTCTACAAAATTTTAACTAACATTAGTCTCTTGTCAATTAAACTTAGAAACGTTTATAGAGAAAAAAAATTGTTAGATTTTTTTCATGACTCGCCCGGGTTTATCAAACCGGGTCAACGAAAAACCGGCGGTTCAATCCAGTTCTCAAGCAAGCAAAATCCCGGTCACACCCGGCCCGGTCTCCGAACCGGTTCCCAGTTCAGCCGGTTGAACTGACCGGGTCAACCCGGGTTTTAAAACATTGGGTTTTACAAGATCAGGGATCTCAAACCGGAAACTAGTGTTCATAGGGTTGGAAAACGCAAAAGTTGAGGTTTATATGGTTTGTGTCTGCAAGTTTAAATCTTCTAGTCTCTTACGTATTAATTTTGGTCTTTTTTGTTAGTTTTTAGTTTTTAATTTGGACTTGTTATTAAACAACAAATAAGCTCTCTTTTTCTAACCAAGTAGCAACATTCCAATGCAAACAAAGTTTATAACAGCGAGTATGTAGTTTATAATAGTTGGTGATTTTAGTGTCATCGACGGCCATTTAGGTAATGATGATTTACTAGAGACCGATAAGATTTCATATTCTGCTCGACATACTATCCTTGATCGTTTGTCCTTTGATCTTAGATGGCGTCCTCGCTTGTGAAACGCGTGGCTTCCAGTCTCTTGAGGGTCAGATCAGTCACTTCATCTTCACATCTCTATTACACCAAAGTTTTTCAATATGATCAATATGACTCCCAAGATGAGTGCATCCTCAAGTCTGATGATAGATATGGATCTGTTGTCCGTGATAATTGTCAAGGGTGCGTTCATTTTAATAAAAAAACGTGGAAAATAAGAATATTTGATGTGGTGTATTAGTACTATTTGGCTAATTCGCTAAAACATGTTTTTAATGATTTTCAGATGCGTTTAGTCCTCGTCGTTCACCAATTGGGAATCTGGCTTGTCTGTTAAACGTGGTGGATGATCGCATTGGATTCACATATAAACCCCGCATGTTACCTAGGTGGAGAGCGGTGGAGGACGACAAAGCCCTCTACCTACAACGCATCATGATTATAGACGATGATGAAAGTGCAAAGGAATCTGTTCCAAACAAGGAGTGTATGTCTGGAATACACAAAAAAGTTGTTCCAAAAAAGGTAACCAGGAATTTGTTCCCTATACTTGACTTGATGAGGGGAAATCAAACTGCACCGTCCGAGTATTACTATCATGTGATGAGAGATGCTGAACAAGTCAACCAATTTCTTAAATCCATCGAGGGCGGTTTGCAAACTCCGGTTAGGGGTATGCACAATATAATATGGTTGCGAATAATAACAAGTTAATTTTATATAAGGTATTTGCTTATCATTTGTTTC
>BQNB010203754.1:0-10741 GCA_026074375.1 Tanacetum coccineum | reverse complement strand
TATCAAATAGATAGAATTGTGGTAACATCTTAAGTGCATAATATGAGAGTTTTCTTTGCAAATTGGCCTCATGTTACTGTTCCCCATTTTTTGCTTCAAAACCGGGCTCTATTCACTGCCGCTTACTGCCCCCACTTAACCACCATCATGCACCACCATCATCACTACCATCGCACACCATTACCGTCAATGACCACCTTTGTCACGCAAAGCCAGAGAGACTAAGCTAATTCGGAGGTACCAAAATGCTACAATTGATGTTGTTGTTCAATTGACCTTTTTAATATATCTCATGTATTTTGTTCTTATCTTTATTCCGGACTCAGGAGTAAGTTGTGTCTGTTTATATTTTTTTTGTATTGTTAGATAATTAAGTATTGATTTCGGAATGAAATTGTTGAAATTGGTTGTTTTTAAGCTCTTTATGGGATTTATAAAATTACATGACAATAAAATACATCTTTTTTTCGATAGAAAGACAATATAATCAGTTGTAAATGGGTGTTTTTGTTGTATATTTTCTTGAGAATTGGGGTGTTTTTGTAGTGCTAATTAGATCGTCATAAATGGGCATTTGGTGTAACTTTTTTTGCTCGCTGGTAAAAGTTTTTTTTTGCTCGCACAACTAGGGTGTTTGACCCTGCTGTTAGCTGTCAAAAAGAGGGGTTTCAGGACCTAGTATTTTTTTTGTCATAAATAGGATATCTGGTTGTGGTGTTTGCTGTCGTAAATGGGGTGTTTGGTTTTGGTGTTTGCTGTCATAATTGGGTGTTTATGCGTGCGATTTCTCTCAAATTAGGACTATCACATTCTAACTTTATGACCAAGGTGCCAAGCTATGTAGGACTCCGAGTGGACTGCAAGTTAGAAGGTCTTGGATTGGTTCTTTTGAGGAGTAATTTTATATGGTCATCTAGCCGCTTATGGGGCAGTCAGTCAGGTTGTCCATTGTATTTCTTTTTTGTATTGAGGGGTTTTCATGTATGCATGATTCTGATTCTTTTTGGTATGCTTGAACGAATTGATTGGTTATCTTGCTGTTCTAAACATTAATGAAGTTTTTCCAGTATAGACCTTGCTAGCCCCTTACCGTTAAGCAAGCATAAAAGTCAGAATATGAAAAGGAGCCTAAGCAATGAGGAACCACAAGCGGAAACAAATCGCTTGCGGGCACCAAAGAAAGGTCACATACGACTGGTATACCAGTGGCTTTTCTTTATGTTTCTAAGTTTGCTTTTGATGCATATGTTGTGTTTGCCGACTTCATTACTTATTGTTTGCTATAACATATAAGCTTGTGAATTAGTATTCACATTTGTATAACAATATACTTCTCTGTGGTAATATCAATAGTTCTGTTGAAAGAAATATAAATCATAGATGAATCAGTAGATAAATATTGAAGACATAAATAATGTTTCAGCGTTGTCTACTGGATGTTGTTGAACCAATATATTCACGATTGATTTTCCACGCCATGTTAAGCCAAACCGTCTTTATGTTTAAACCGAGAATATGATTCTAACCATGTTAGCATTCTTTATTTTAGGGACATGATTGAAGTGGTAATTATGCAGTGCACAAGGATCTGTTTTCTCATTCCTTCGGTTAAATCTAAGTAATGATAATTTTTTGGATTATTTTACGTGTATCAGTGGTATGGAAGTAGTTAATGATGGTGTTCACCTATGTTTCTAGACCACGTATTACATGGACACTGATTTTTTTCTCTCTCTCAAAATATAGACCTGTCTGTGCCAAAAGGTAACTTTAGCTTCCTCAACGCCGGCTTCTAAACCATGACTGATTTAATTTTTCGGATGTGTTACTACTACGTATACCCAAGCATAATAAATATATAGTATATGTATGCACAAAAAATTATAAAAAAGAAAAAGAGGCTTTAGCATATGCATGCATTTATTAACCATAACAAAATGTAATGGTTACTTTCTAATGAAGCTTTCATCATTTGAAACTGCAGTTACAAGTGGAATATCATTATCCATTAGATCCATTGTTTGTTGGTTTTTTAAGCTACATCTGTTGAAGTTCAATTTGACCCGTATTGGTTTTTAAAGCTACATCAGATCCATTGTTAGTTGGTTTTTAAAACTGCAGTTACACAAACACCACCCAGATCTCCTCGACTTGATCTTTCCGAGGATGAGAATACAGGTTAAATAACTTGTTCCCTATATTTTATAATGTTAATGGATACATCTTTTAAATCTGTAAATATGTCATGATTAAACAACTAACAAGATGTATGTGTCTTGGTATCAGCAGTAGTGGTTTTTGCTGCGAAGCTTGTTCAAACTGAAATCATTGTAGACGGTTTTAAAATGTGTAGGAAAAGTGAAACTGTGCAGAACAAAAAAAGGATGGCAATCAACGTCTAGACAAAATGGTTTAAAAAGTTATAGATAAGATAAAGCAAGAAAATGTTCATCACCAGTCTAGACAAAAATCACAGCAGATCAAGTGATCGGTTTAAGTATCAGGACACCTCAAATCAACGTATTGGGATACCATTTAGTTTTCGCTGAATGGGTAAGTTTGCAGATGTTAAAAGTAGGGATATAAAGGCTAGTGTTGTTGTGACAGGGGGCCTTGGGGCTCCATTTTTAGTCTCGTTTTCTTTACTTCTGTGCAAACTGTTTATTGGTATGTTCTTTCTGTTATGCTTTAACCAAGCTTAGGTCTTCCTTGTTAAGTTGAATTATGTTACCAGATAACTCTGATTCTACGCGAGAAGATCCCCATCTGAACGGTATCTTTGTCTAAGCCAAGGATGTTATCATTATAACCTCAAATGTTGATTGTTTATTAAGAGTGCAGCTTATATTGTTATCAATTCTCAATTGTTGTAGTGCATATTAATTACGGTTAAGGTTTGCTGGAGACATCGAATGGTCAAATTGGGTAAGTATTGATGTAATGGCTAGCTGGAAATGGAGCATGAAAGTTTTTTTTATTATTTATTTTTTCAAATAGAGCCATGTTTCTTATCATAAAACCGGGCTCTATATCACGTTATAAAGCCCGTTTGAAAAACCGTGCTCTATGTCCCCTCCCCTTTGACCCCCCCACCGAAAGCGGGCTCTATGTGCTGTTTAAACCGGGCTCTATAGCATTTTTTGTAGTAGTGACACTTCAAGTCCGTTCCACTTTTTTTTTTTTTTTTTTTTTTTTTTTTTTAATTTTTATACCAGTAATATCTGGATTTCGTATGATTAACACATTTTAGATTATTAACATTAGCAGAAAAGAGGCTTTCAATATGTTACCGAAGGTATTGATCATCACTTTCGGAACTAGTTGAAGCAACAAGCTTCACACAAGTGAACAACCAAAAGCAACTACCAAAAAACATTAAGGTTACTTTTTATGAGAATAAGAACACATGATCGAGTATAGAACCATGAAATTTTAACGGCATTCCCAGATTAAATCATGTAAATAATGTTATTTGCCTTCTATTTGATACAAGGGTGTCATAACCTCTTCACTAAAGTTAAGTAGCAAGGATTCTTACACTTTTACATACATAAAACCAAAACGCAGAGTGGAACAATAAGATTAAGGAAGTATCAGTAACAATCCCGAAAAGAAGAAGAAATTTGAGCAACATAGAGGACAATAGAAAACACCCTACTTTGAGGACAACCGTCTGCGACATCTTCCGGGCTGTATTCGCTTACCATGAGAAGCTTCACCCAAAACAACCTCATTTACCAGATCCTTGAAGATCAATCTTTCAACTTCCAATGCAATTAAGAAAATTAGTTTCACCGTCAATAATCCTGTCCAAACTTTCTGCATATTTCAATACTTCCTCCCACAAAATGGTTTTCAACCCGTCATCTTCCTCATCTAAACTCACAACTTCTTTTTTCTTCTTCACTTGTAGTAGCTCTTCTATCTCCATACATAGATCCCTTAAAAGCTTTTGCCCGTTTAATGTCTTGTTCGCTAGCTTAAAAGACTTGCTTGAAAAAGATTCGAGTGAAGGTACACTAATGGCTATCTTCTTGGCAAGAACTCATTAACAGTATCGATTAATAGCTTCCTACGGAAATTTTTTTTATAAGTAACTTTTTATTTGAAGGTTCTTGCTTTGGTAAATTACTGAATTTGATTTGTTCCAATACCAAAAATAACTCGGGGTTAATCGGGTGGCCCGAAGAGTGGAACTGGAATGTTGCGAGGCTCGACCCGAGGTCTGTTAGGAGAAGCCCTGATGCTAATAGGATTTCAGAAATATACCTATCATCCGGCTTTGTGTTTTCAGATAGAGATGCAATGTAATCTGTGTGTGCTTCGTCGTGAGTGGAGTTGAGCCTTGTTAGTTTTTGAACCAAATGCTCGATGGTTTGCAGCTTTTTATGGTTAATCTCAGAAGAAACACCGAAGCTGAGTGTGTTAGGAATGACATCATCTAGCATTTCGTATTGATCTTTAATCACTTGGATATAATCATCTGTGAAATCAAAGCTAGCGTCAATTCGTGAAAAATCAGGCACGATAACCACTTCACAAGACACTTGAGTTCCTCTGTAACTAGCTTTTTTCGGTTCACCAACAGCCTCACGGGGTTGATTATCATTTTGTTTAACGTTTGAATATTTTGATCTTCTTCGTACGCCAGGAGCACTTAAAGACCTAGCCTGTGAAGACTCAGTGTGCGACATGTAGTTAGGGTGGTCAGAGTAGCCACTAAGACAGCATCGAGAACCGTCATTTTTACCTCGAGTAAACGGGACCGTTCTCGTTGACGTGTGGCCTTCAGAAGTAACCGCATAAAATGGAGGGCTGATTGGGGTCACGCCCATTTCTTGTTTTGGATTGGTTGTAGCAGAATCGGGTAAAGCTTCCAGTCCCATCAATTTTGCCACAATACTAGGTGGCCGTGACTGAACCGATCCTCGGTCAGCAGAGATGGCCTCGTCATGGTTATGTTGTTTGTGGGATGATTTGAACAAGGTCTACACGTCCGTTTTGGGTGTGATGGTTTGAACCCGAATAGTGACTTGAAGAAATTTGATATTTTACCCATTTTTCTCTATGTGTTTTTAGCGAGAAAGATGAGAGGAAGATGTGTTTGTGTGTTTTTTATGAGGTGAATAATCCTTTATTTATAAGAAAGGTCAAGGTTATGATTAGGCAGTCATTACCATAATTCATTAACTAGACATTAAATCTTAAAGAAATTGGATCTCCCATCAAGATACAATATCCTACGTAGTTTTATCATGGTATCTAAATATTATTTAATTACTCTTAATATTAAGTACCGATATAAATCTATTTCTATTTTTTATTAAAACAGACTTTTTTACAATTCTTTGAAGCAGCATGATTAATTAGTGTTGATGTGTCATTCTCATGTTTACTCTCTTATATGGTATTCACAACAGTATAGAATAAGTCAAACCCGTCTAAGTAACCGTTTCAACATTGTGGTTTCATGTCATAAAGACATTCTCTTCTCCAATTCATTCTATAAAAAAATCAATCACCACTATTGTAATTGACCATATTTTTAGCAACAGTTACAATCACATCAATCAAACATGACTAACACACGGAATGGATCACAGTTGTCTTTTGTGGCGACTTTGTTACAATTAGTTTATTCTTTTTCATTGTTATGTCTTCGAGTTTGTATAAACAAGATATTAATTGTGGGTTCTATAATAAATATGTATTTACTTGTGCTAATTAGGTCTAGATTAATTATGAATTACTGAAATCATATTGAAAAAAAAATCTAACACATTATTTGAGGCTAATGCCGAGATGGTCTTGTTTCATTTTTAAAAGCCTGTAATAATTAGTAAATGTGAAATATGATTGAAAAAACCATAAAATAAGATGATGTGAGGCATTATTGGGTGCTATGGTTTTGTATTTGTTAGAAGTTTTTGTTTGAAAATTCTTTCGGGTCAAATTCCTATTTGAGGCTTATGGGTGAAAATACGGTTGATCAGTGATTTTGTTGATAGTTGAAAGACAACATTAAAATGTGTGTCCAAATTATTCATACAGTGTATAATAAACAACACATCAAGAACATGGAGCTCATAGTCTGGATGATGTATGATGTCTATTTTATTTTTTGTAGATTATTCTTTTAATGTTTGTCCAACTGGATTTTCACTT
The DNA here is from genome assembly GCA_026074375.1 of Tanacetum coccineum. Classification (NCBI taxonomy): domain Eukaryota; kingdom Viridiplantae; phylum Streptophyta; class Magnoliopsida; order Asterales; family Asteraceae; genus Tanacetum; species Tanacetum coccineum. The sequence continues at coordinate 4,576 of BQNB010203754.1, read as the reverse complement.
TACATAACATTAATAGGAAAGTCTTATCCGCATAAATCTTCTAAGGTATGTAATATTATTTAGTTACCTTTTATATTACTGATATAAATCTATTTCTATCTATATCTATCTATGTATATCTATATCTATCTATCTATATATACTCTCTAATATAATAAGGTTTTGGACAAGTCTTCTAAGCATGAAAATTAAATGCCGCCATTAATAAAATGATGTGGATTGTCATACTTAACTAACGAGGTACAACACCTAATGCACAAATATATTTTTGGAATGACCTAAATTAATACACATAAAAATACATTCCAAAATTTAACGTTTCATTTGATAATGGCATAGCATTAAATTGTTTATGTTACACCTTTTCACTTAGTGGAAGTCTATTAACACATTGTTAGTATTTATTAATTGTATATAAATGCCTATTCATTAGTCAAGTTTAAACTTGTTTGTTAATTTCTCCATTTTGGTTTCAATAAATTAAATAATAAATACATTCCAATATAATAAGGTTTCATTTGATAATGATATCATTAATTCGGTTTTAAGGTTTACACTTTCACTAGAGGAAGTCAATAAATTTTTAGTATTTATTAATGTATTAATGCCTATCATTAGTCAAGTAAATATTTTGTTAACTCTACCAGTTTGGTTTTTTTAATAAATTACTGCACAATATTTACTTTCTAAAATAAGGTTTCACTTATGATAATGCTTATCATTAGTTTGGTTTTAATGTATACGTTTTAAATTATCTTATGTAAATTTCCTTATTAGCTTCTCAAATGTACAAAACATAATGCACAGCATTTTATATAATAATTATAAAATATAAAATTTACATTATTTTTTATTGTAATGGTTAAAACAATTTTAGTTCAACAACATTTAAGGAGTGGTTTATTGACAATAATATGTTTCAACTTAGACCTTTAAAAAATTAAGCATATAACACTTTCGTTATTGTGATTTTAAGGTATAAGCCTATCCAAAAATAGTTGTTGAGTGAATCTTCTTGTAATACTCTTTCTCTTAATCATTTGATGTGAATTTCCCCCATCATTTTCAAATTATTGAACCAATTGCCTCACCAATTTCAAAATAAATACAGGCAATTTTGATCTATGAGGTTTAGCTTGATTCAAATACACCACGGATCTTCACTTTTGTTTTATCACAATATGCGACGTGATTTTATGATTGTTCCACGCCCTATAATAGGTAATTATCCACATATATCAAATAGGGTTTTGATTAATTATAAGTACATAGAGCTATTTGATGTTTTTTAATTAATATATTTAATTTTGTTTCGATTCATTGATTTGAGATAATATAAGTTGATATATTATGTTTTTTGTTAAAGGAAACTCACTTTGAGATTGTTTTAATGCGATTATGGTCACATGTCTTTTTTTTTTATGAATTTTTTTTATTTGTTTGTGACTTACATGCTTTTGTTTTGTTGTTATAGCTATAAACATTGTTAACACACTATTTGTAATCACATCAAAAAGTGATTTTTCCTATTAAGTTTCGATTCTAAATTTTGTTTTTCATTCCGCGATTCAAATAAATTAGATCTACAATATTATACCGATTCAAAACCACCTTTTATTGTTCAATTTTGTTTTGCTTTTTTTTTCTGCATTTGAACTACTATGATTTTTAGTGCTAATTTGAGGATCTTATTGTATCCACATTATTTCGGAAATTCAAGGTAAGGACTTATAAAGTTACTATTATTAAAAAAGTTATGTGTAAATGATTTAGAAAAGTTATATGTTTGATGATTTTGAAGTTGCCATTATTGTAATTGAGTTATGATTCAAAAGGACACTACATAAATGTTGGTGAAAAACTAAAGATACTCAATTAGTGTTTCACTAAGGGACAACCCCACCAAGGTACTTTGAAATGGATTATTTATAACATTTGAGCTTTTCTCATTATATTATTTATCTTGAATGAATTCTATCTAATAGGATAGAAATGTGGTAACATACTTAAGTGCATAATATGAGAGTTTTCTTTAGAAATTGGCCTCATGTTACTGTTAGACCAATATAGTATCTTTAGTTTAAAGGACTTATGTCATGATGTCATTTTGTTGTTTAACATCACAAAAATATATTGTTGTTTTACATCCGACACTTGCTTTAAATGTTCTTTTATTTAATTCTTACATGTATCATAAATCCATAATAATAAGAAAGATTTTTGGATGTTTTTCTCTGTTAGGTTAGCACTCACAGGGGGGGGACTATACAGAGGCCGGTTACCTTGGCTCCTGCTCCTTTTACAAAAAAGGTTTTACCATGTTGAAACTCTAAAGATGGTAAATCAACATGAGTTATCATTGGAATTCTTAGATTCCTCTTATCTCTAAGGTTAAATAAATAATTATTAACCGTTTTAATAACAAATGTAGTGTGAGATGTCTAATATCTAATTTAATATTGACATTATGTCAGATTGGTTATGCGGATAGCAGTCTAATTGATGGGTATGAAACTGTTTGCAACATATAAAAAATATCATTCCAAATCCTATAATGGTTTTATTCAAGATATTTGTATCGGTGTTCTAAAACTTTTTGGACGACAGGATGGGAGTTTTGAATGGGGTTTTGCAACTCTTGAAGAGGTGTTTGGGCTGATTCCAAATAGCAACTTTAAATTCGAGATTAGGTCATTTTAAGGGGTGTTTGGATTTGCTTAAAACTGCATTTTAATGGCTGTTTAAGCTAATTTATTGTGAGTATATTTTCATATCACCAATTCAATTGTACAATTAATGTCAAGCCTTTGCGACCATCTAAATCACCATTATTGTTCAATTTTGTTTTTCTTTTTCTGCATATGAACTAATTGATTTTTATTGAATTTCAGGATCTTATTATATCACACCTTATTTTGGAAATCTCAAGGTAAGTGACTTTTAAAGTTACTATTATTTAGAAAAGTTACGTGTTTAATGATTTAAAAAAGTTATATGTTTGATGATTTTGAAGTTGCTATTATTGTAATTAAAGATACTCAATTTAGTGATTTCCATGGGACATTTGATATGATATATTTATACAGGTATCATAAATCCATAATAATAGAATGATTTTTGGTTGTTTTTTCTCTTTAGATTGCATTGAGCGGCTACACAGAGGTGTTAACATGGATCGTGTGCTCTTATAGAAAATGTTTTACCATGTTGAACCATAAAGATGGTAAATCAACTGCATTTATCATTCGATATCTCTGATTTTCAAATTTTTAGGTTAACTAACTTATTTAATAACTTTTTTCATAAAAATATGGTGTGAGTTGTCTAATATCTACATTTTATGAAACTGCTTATAGCGGGTTTTTGGGATTGTTATTAGAATAATACTTTTAAGGACTATTTGTGTTGCTTATTTAAACTTCTTATAATGAAATTTAGAATTAAGGAAAGAAAAAATTAAAAAAAATTAGGTGCTTTTTAAATTATATAGTCCATATTCCATTTATCCTCTTCATCCTCGACCAATTATCTCATTTTAATAATAATTAATCTTTTCTTTTTGTTGTAGGGCACAAATGTCTATCTGGAAAAAGTGGATAATATTGATGTTGATGTCACTGAAGATCTACTCCGAGAAAACTTCAACCATTGTGGGACAATCACTTAAGCTAAATTTATGTGTCAAGATAAAGGTCTTAGCTAGGGAGTAAAAACTTCATACTTATGTTCTTGGTGTTTTATGGAGGGTTGTGCATACTATATTATAATTTCCATGAGGTTTTTATAATGTTTATGCTCATTGTTACCATTGATATGTTTACTACATTTTTGAGTAATGTTTTACAAGATACATGTTTCATTGGAGATTAATTTTTTTGTAAGTAGAAAAACATATCAAGTTTATGAATACTTCTTGAAAGAATGGAGTTTAATCACATACCTTATTCTAAGTTGCTTATTTATGATTATTTAACATATTTCGAAATTGATTAATAAAGTTGAATAGTTCAAGAATCATTAGTTATTACCGTTGCAAGCTAAAAACAACATATATAAGCCTCCTGGTGGTTAATTTTAGAATAATTAAGTATTGATTTTGGAATGAAATTGTTGAAATTGGTTGTTTTTAAGCTCTTTATGGGATTTATAAAATTACATGACAATAAAATACATCTTTTTTTTTCTTTTTTAATATATGGTTGCTAGTCACTAATAGTTTTTTTTCTGTTTATTTTTTCTTTTTTTAACAAATTTGTTTTTTATTATATACAATTGTCACTTAAGTATGTTTTACGGGGGAGGATTCTCTCAAGTTCTTGTAACTTGATTGATCAAGTTAGACAAATATTGACCTTTGGATTAAATCCAATGGTTAAGATTAAAAGAGAAGTTGGTTATTATCATTTGATTTGGGCCATTTGATCAAATCTAATGGCTGGAAATTGTCTAATTTGATCAATCAAGTTACAAGTAACTTGAGAGAATCCTCCCCCATGTTTTACATTTTTATGTTTTAAGTCAATAACATTAGGAAGATTATGAAGTGAATAAAGTTTTTATTAATTCATTAATATTG
>BQNB010203751.1:0-10741 GCA_026074375.1 Tanacetum coccineum | reverse complement strand
CCTCCTACAAGAATTTGATATCACCATCTATGATAAAAAAAAGGAAGTGTGAACCTCGCGGCAGATCATTTATCTAGACTTGAGAATCTTCATAAGGATGTGTTAGAAAATAAAGACATAAATGAAAATTTTCCTTTAGAGACTCTTGGAGTTATTTCTAGTGAAAGTACCCTATGGTTTGCGGATTTTGCAAATTTCCATGCGGGGAATTTTATCATCAAAAGAATGACAACTCAACAAAAGAAGAAGTTTTTCAAGGACGTTAAACATTACTTTTGGGATGATCCCTATCTTTTTCGGATATGTGCGGATCAAATCATTCGAACGTGTGCGCATGGGCAAGAAGCTAATGATATCCTCAAAGCTTGTCATGAAGGACCCACCGGGGGCCATCATAGTGCCAATCTTACCGCTCAAAAAGTATTTGATGTCGGCTTCTTTTGGCCAACCATATATCGAGATGCCCATACGATGATCAAATCTTGTGATACGTGTCAAAGACAAGGCAAAATTTCACAAAGAGATGAAATGTCTCAAAACGTTATTCAAGTTTGTGTAATCTTTTATGTATGGGGTATCGATTTCATGGACTTTTCAGTCTTAATGGGAATAATTAACGTATCTCGTAGCCGTTGACTATCTTTCAAAGTGGGTGGAAGCGAAGGCGCTCCCCACAAATGATGCTCGAGTTGTAGTTAAGTTTTTGAAATCTCTTTTTGCCTGATTCGGAACACCTAGAGCTATTATAAGCGATCGTGGGACCCATTTTTGTAATGATCAATTTGCTAAAGTAATGTATAAGTATAGGGTCACTCATCGTCTTGCTACCGCTTATCACCCTCAAATGAGCGGTTAAGTGGAGGTATAACACACCGTGTTTTAGGGTAATTAACATCGTCAATAAATTCACAATGTATCTTTTGTATTGTACGCATTTGCTTTTAAATCATAAACGTTAAGCTAAATCGCGTAGGCTAAAAATTAGCGTTCAATGTAAACGGGCATCAAACAATTAAATATTTACATCAAGCAAGGGTTAAGTTATTATTTTGAGGATAATTATTAACATTGTTTAATTTATTTTTATTGGTTGCGTAAATTTATTACGTTTCACGATAGAGTACGTTTAGGCATACCCGGAACCACGTTAATTAATCTACGCTTCAACAAATGCTTATTTTTATTTTCAATGACCAAAGTTTATAAAATTTATCCATGGTTATATCATATGGGACGCCCCATATACAAGAAATAATCAAGACACATATGAATTACAAGACTTACACTTTAATAAAAGAAACTACAAGTATACATTCACATCTTTTATTTTTAGCAAGACAAATGACAAGTAAAATATCTAGTAAACACACTTCCATAAATTCATGGGATGATCTCAACTATTTGAGGACATAGAAACATATAAGGCATGGACATGGAAGAGTTAGTGAAGACTTATAAGCATGACTAGTGGTTTTGACCACTAGTCACACCTTTTTGCCCATGCCAGCCACCCCCCTCCCCCTTTGAAAGTCTTTATGGTCTTGTTCACCACCTTTTTGACTAATCTATATCTTTAATAATACATGTTTCTAGTGTGAGAAGCATTCATTCACATAAACAATAACAAAAAGTTCAATTTTCCTCCTTTTCTCTCCTTATCCAACCTCGGCATCAAACACCCCACCTACTTTATCTGTTCCTCATTTTCTATGCAATGCAAGCTACACAAATTCATTCCTAAGTTATACTAAGGTGTTTTCAAACCTTGGTTATCCATTTACAAGTATTGAAAGTAAAGGAAGTTAAGTATTAGGGTTTTCACCTAATTCTAGGGTTTTCATCTCTTGCAGCTTTGGTTTTTAATCTAAACAAGGGGTTTAGATTATATTTTCATCATCATAATCATATAGCGTCAACTAAAACCCTTTATGTTCTTACATTTATCATTATATGCATATGTTAGTATAAGTGATCCACCATGTTGGTTAAGTATAAAAATGTAAATGTACAAATTAGGGTTTTTAAAGTACTTAAGGGAAGTATGTTTTCATGTGATGTTAATAACATGTAAATCTTGTTATCATGGACATATGAACAAAGGGTGAACTAAGGACATTATTATATGTATGACATAATATATAAGAGTATGGAAATTGTGATAAATTACTAAATAGGAAAGTACAAAAATCAAGTTTACACCATGTTTTTATGGAAAAAACTCCAAAACTTTCTATTGGCTTCGACCACATAACTTGGTCATATTATGTTTTTATAAGATAATACGTCTCATGACGATTCCAAAAAGTTAAGAAACTCGAAAAACGGATTAATAACGAAAAAGATACGCTAATTACGAGTTATACGTTAATTAAACGGGTTTATAAAATAACTTTTATAAAAATTATACAAAACAGAAAGTTTGATGTTTTTAATAAATTATACACATTTCTAGGATTCAAAAATGTTAAGAATTTAATTTTTGATTAATTAAAGAAGGAGTTATGAATTACGCGATTTTTATACTTACAAATGTATTAAATCACTTTTTTAAAAAACCATTTTTATTAAAATTTATGTTCATGACAGTATACATTTATTTTTTTTAAACCTACATAAATAATATAACTTTCGATTTCTGAGGAACGTGCTCGAAAGAATCTCTAAAAACGGAGCTATAACGAATAAAATACGATGTTTACAGGTTTTACGATAACTAAAACTATAAAATTAACTTTATAACTGGTGTGAACAGTAAAAAGTAAATGTTACAGGGGACTAAAAATATGAAATGTCATATTTTGAAACTCGTCCTAATACGAAAGCGTGGGATAAGAAAGTCAAAATCGAGAAAGAACGCGTAAGTTAGCAGTTTTACTAATCGGTAATTATAAACGTTTTTACCTATTAAACACAATTTTACCAAAACAATTAGATGGTGATGTTGCTATGTAGAATTGTATATGGTAGATGTTAATCATCATGCTTAGTACTTATACGACCTTAAATTAAATAGGTTGCATCTAACGATTTGCGTGACGCATTATTTGTGATATGCCTGATATTCGCTCACTCAAGGTGAGTTCATAGCCCCACGTTTTACATGATTTGTTTTATAAGTTTTTGGGGTGAGAAACATGCAATGTTTTACAATTGGACACAAGTTGATAAGTTTTACTTTATGATTACGTGTTGCCTAAGTAGCGATAACCCTAATTGAGCACTGTCAATTGCTGAGTGTGAGCGCGAATGTTATAAATAGATCTATTAGGATTGACATCCCTGTTCTGGTGATTAGCTATCACTGGGCAAACGAACATATACCATGTCGAACATAGGATGTTGCGGGTTAGAACATCATCACGGGCAATGTAGGCCATTTATATGGTATTAATTTATGTCGAGCTTCAGTGTCATGAGCTTAGGGAAACGTAATTATATTTATATGATGTCTGCATATGTTGCATTATCATACACTTGGGAAATCTTGTGGTCCTACAATATATGATTTATCAAACCTATGAATTCACCAACATTATTGTTGACGTTTTAAAGCAATATTTTTCAGGAGATCAGTAAGCATAGGGTGCCAAGGATACATTGGTGATTTTGTTTTGGGGTGTCTTGCTAAAGATATGGTTGCATTATGTTTTAGGAAACTCATGTGTTGTGAATCAGTATCTTTGTAATAATAACAATGAACAAGTTAAAGCTTCGGGCTATTTGTATCAAACATCTGTTAAATCCAGGTAGCAGTTTTATAACGGACTGTTTAGTGTTCTATATTTATCTTGTGTTTTTTATCTGAGATGTTAACACCGCTCTATCTCACCTCATTGTTAGAAATTATTAAGAACAGTAAAATCTCGTTTACAAGAATAAAGTTACAAATTTGAAGCTTTTTTCTAAAAACATCGATTCGATGCTTAGTTGATGATTGAATTGATGTACTGGTTATGATTAAGCTTGACGGAATAGAAGCTAATGGGGCGAAAAGAAAGCCCAAACGTTATCTCATTAAGCTTTTTGTTTAGCACATAAACATTTATATTTAACTCTAGATCACTTCTTGTACTTCGCAACTTATATAAAGTTCAAAGCAAACGAATGTCGTGAAAGCATAGCCTACAAGTGGTTAATGTTGAGAGACATCCTAGCTAGGGCTCAACACGCCCGATCGAGCTCACAAAAATTATCTCATTTAACCCATTAGGGAAAGTCAAAAACTGTGACAAAAACTTATTTTTATTGTTTGAAAATTTTTGAAAGTTTTTCAAATTCTTTTTTTTTTTGGCGTAGATTTTATTGTAAAAATTTGGTTGGTAATTTAAAGATATAAAAAGCGGTGATTGCATGATAACAACGACTGCAGGCAAGAAATCAAATTTAAGATTCCCCTCCCCCCCACTTCGCGCAGATACCTAGATACTAAACATTCGTCCTCGATGTTTCAAATGGTTCTCTATGTAAATCTGAGGCGTTTATGAAGTGTGCCAAAAGATAAAACGTTAGTCGATAAGATTTGGATACTGGATTCCCAACTGAAGCTGAGGATGTGAAACTCTTTGTGGAATTACCCTGCAAGCAGAGCAGTCTTCACATATCTCGGGAATTACTGGAGATCTCATAAACTACACTCAAATGCACAGCAAAGCACGGTGGACAAAAAAAATCACGGGCTCAATGGGAAATGGTATAGCTTCTCGACACTCGCAAACACCTATTTATTACATACTATGATACAGCATGGCGGTGCTCGCCCACGAAAAACGCTTGTTTAAGGTGGTCCCGACGCTTGGACCGTCCCCCGAATTTATTGGTCCATGGGGAACGTCTGGAGATCCGGGACAACTTCGGTTGGTATGTCCCCTCCAAAATAGTGTTTTATACGATGACCATTCACTTTAAAGTTGGGCCCGGAGTTCTGAGATAACTCGACAGTGCCATAAGGAAAAACTTGGACAATGGTGAATGGTCCGGACCAAACGGGGGTTGTTCAATTTACCAGAGAAAATCTTTGGTCTAGAGTTGAAGAGGACGGACCACGATCACCAACGTTCAAAACGCGGTTTTCTTGTATCATTAGCATTAGTAGATCCTCTTAGTTTTCTCTTTATAGATCAACGAGTTTTCGTAGGCTTGATACGAAGTTCATTTAGTTCATTCGGTTGACACTCTTCCTGTGATCACCCGCAGTCTTGAACATCAAAATTTGTATGTGAGGGCCCATTAAGGCTTTGTCTGCAACAACTCGTTCGGTAGATGACATGCCTTCAGTACATGCCTTATTTGGAGTACAACCCTGATGGGTGTTTTGTAAGCTGTGCGCGGAAGGCCCTTAGTAGCTCATCTAACTTGTCCGACAGGAGGCACGATTGTTCTCCACGGTTCTCTCAGAATACGCTTTAAACCATGATTTGACACCTCAACTTGCCCACTTGTTTTGTGGGTGATATGCGGTGGAGAGACGATGAGTGACTCCGTACTTAAAGCATGATTTTGTAAATGGTCATTGCAAAAAGAGTACCGCGATCACTTATATAGCTCGAGGGGCACCAAATGCGAGAAAATAGAGTTTTTAAAAATTGCAAACACTCTGGCATCATTGGTGGGGAGCGCTTTTGCTTCAACCCATTTTGAAAAGTAGTCAAAGCCACGAGTATCGCTCTTGTTCCCTCTGAGACGGGAACGGCCCATACAAAATCAATGCCCTGATGTCCAAGATTTCGCAAGACGGATGGAGTTTTGTGGCATCTCATCACGTTGCGTAATTTTTCCTTGACGTTGACAAATGTCACAATGGGTGACAAAGTCATGGGCATCCTTGTAGATGGTGGGCCAATAGAATCCTGAATCGAAGATTTTTCTTGCTGTGTAATTGGCACCATAGTGTCCCCCAGTGGGTTACACTGTGGCAAGCTTGAGAATGTCTAAAGGCTCTTGCCAGAAACAACGTCTTATCACTTGATCAGCACAGATCTTAAACAGGAAGGGATCATCCCAGAAATAATGCTTGACATCCTTGAAGAATTTATTTTTTTGTTGGGATGTCATTCCCTTGATAACGAATTTCCCCGCATGGTAGTTTGCAAAATCGGCAAACCATGGGGTACTTTGATCTTGAAGAGCAATAGAACCAAGAGTTTCGAGAGGAAATGCTTCATTGATTTCTTTGTTCTCGAGTTTGTCTTGATGCGGATTTTCAAGTCTGGACAGATGATCGGCGGCGAGATTCTCAGCTCCTTTTTTGTCTCGAATTTCAATATCAAATTCTTGGAGCAATAAGATCCACCGCATGAGTCTTGCCTTAGCATCCTTTTTGGCAAAGAGATACTTGATGGCAGAATGGTCAGTATACACTATGCTTTTGGACATGACAAGATATGAACGGAATTTCTCAAAGGCATACACCACGGCAAGTAATTCTTTTTCTGTAGTAGTGTAGTGAGTTTGAGCCTCGTTCATAGTCTTGCTAGCATAGTGTATAGGTTGAAAATGCTTGTTTTTTCTTTGCCCGAGGACTGCCCCAATTGCGAAGTCGCTAGCATCGCACATCAGTTCAAAAGGCAAGTCCCAGTCGGGAGAAATTAAGATCGGAGCCTCAGTCAATTTTCTTTTGAGTGTATTAAGGAATCGATACACTCTTTCAGAAGAAAAATGGAGTCTCCTTTTCAAGCAAATGAGTCTAGGCGGGCAATTTTGAGAAGTCCTGAATGATGGCGGTAAAAACCGGGCGTGCCCGAGGAAAAACTACGGAAACCTTGTCAGAAGTGGATGAGGGTGTTTGATATTACTTCGACTTTAGCCTATCAACCTAAAGTCATGATCTTAGAATTTGTGTCCCGAGAACAATGCTTCCTTTACCATAAATGGGCTGGTCTCCCGTTAAGACAAATTGGTGTCCTTTCACACCGCTTCAACATTTTTCTAAAATGGTGCATAGGCAAGTAGAGAAAGCAGTCCCCGCAATGACAGAAAAGTCTTCCATAAATACTTCCATCGTTTTTCAATATATCGTGGAAGATTGCCAATAATACATCTTTTGGAACGTGCCAGCGCATTGCATAGCCCATAAAAGGCATGCGACGATAGGCAAAAGTTCAGTATGGGCATGTGAATTGTTGTCTTTTCTTGATCTTTTTGGGTCAATTGTTTTTTCGGATCTGAAAATAACCCGAGAATAGCCATCAGGAAACAGTAGTATCGTTTCCATGCTAATCTTTACGGCATTTTGGTCCATAAAGGCTATATGGGGCAGTGATCTTTCGGGTGGCTTCATTAAGTTTTCTGTTCAATACTATAATCGCCATTCCCGTGGTTCAATCGAGTAAGGATTAGTTCATTTCTCATCATTTGGATGGACTGTCATACCTCCTTTCTTAGGTACACAGTGTACGGGCCTCACCCAAGGGTGTCAGAGATGGGGTACTAATCAATCCATGCATCAAGGCGTTTTTCAACACCTTCTTGAATAATCATCGTGGATTTTTGGGTTTACCCTTCTATGACTTTGCACAGAAATGGTTATAGTCCTCTTCCATTGAATTTTGTGTGTACAAATTTCTGGGCTAACACCTCTTTATATCGGAGAGTTTTCCAGCGACTGGCTCGCTTGTGGGACTTGAGAACCTTGAGAAGAGCTGCCTTTTCCTCATCTTTTAAGTCTTTAGCAATGTAAGACAGGCCAACTTGTCGTTACCTTCTAAAAATGCGTATTCAAGAATGGGGTGCAGTTCTTGAGTTCAACCTGGGAGGTTCATCAACGGACGATTGTGCTTCATAGAGTTTGAGTTCTTTGCCTAACTCAAGGCATATATTGTTCATGATTTGGAGGGGGTGGTAGTGGTTCACTGTTCAAAATTCTTATAGAAGCAGGATGTCTCCCCTCAGGGAATCCCGCCCCCCCCCCCCCCCCCCCCTTTCCATGTATAAGGTTGGATCAATTTAGATGTATTGGTTTATCTTTAGAGCAAGAAACGAAATCTGTCCTTCTTCCACTTAAAGAAATCACTATCCCGAAAGGGTGAGACTTTGGAGAAGCAGTTGAAAAGAATAGGCTCAAATATGGATGTGGGATTGCACTCGCGGATCACGTTTTTGAAAATCCTAGACTCTCTTGATGAATACTCATCTCAAGCCCATATCAATGACGTCGATTTTGGTTACCGTCATAATGTTGTAATCAGGCTGTGTATTTTAAAGTTTGGTTCAGATTGAATGTGATGGCTTCCTTGCAACACAGCATGGTAATTCTCACTCTTCATAGAGACCTCTATCGCAATCTCGCATGATTGTTTTCAAGAAACATCGCCCGAGAATTAAGGTACTCGGGGGTCTGGTTCAAAATCAACAACTACGAAGTCAGCTGGAAATTGGAACTTTCCCACCATTAGACGGACGTCTTTATCAATACGATTGGTTCAGTGATTGAACGATCTGCTAGCTCTAGCGTCATGCAAGTTGGGGTTAGTTTCGGGACAGCGAGATCTTTCCTACAGATATAAGGCATGAGATTAATGCTCGCACCAAGATCGGCCAATGCGTTGCATGTAGTAATCCCCGTAAATTCACATGGAATCAGAAATCGGCCGATCTCCAATTTTTGGTACTTGTTGAGGTGACCGCTGACAGTACACATTCACAGGAGTTCTTTCCAATTTCGCTCAATTTTTGTTTATTTCAAATTAAGGTTTTTACCGTTAAAGCCACCATTTATGCATTATCCTCACTCCACTGTAAAATCAATCTCGAACGCTTAACTTCTAAAGCTATCATAGATTTCTACGTTGTATCTCTTTTCTTAATCTTATACCAAGCTCTTATTTATTACCTCAAAAACCTTAAACATCAATTATAAATTTCCATATCTTCTAACTTTATTTTCTCCCAACAGCGTGCTAGTGTCACACAACTTGTTTTACATCTATGTGTAGATAATTAGATCGAAGCTCTACTATGTGCAGTATGATTCACGCTATTCTAATGATATCTTAGGGTGAGACACATTCTCAGCACAGCGAGAGTGTTCTACTTTGAGATAAAAATCTCTCTGTACTCACTGTAGTCTAGCTGAAGACATGCTCTCGGTCATCTAGTAGAGTCTTAACTCGTGAGAGTGGTACCAGAGAGTTGCTCATGATTACTGATCTCTTACTCAACAAACTGTGTAGTGTTTACAGTTCAACCATGAGAGTACATGAGTGGCCGTTGCGTCGGCGCGTAGTAACTTAGTGACTTATGTAGCAGAGAGAGTGAGTTAGAGTCTGAGAGCAATTCTGAGTATGATTATCTACATGAATATAAAGCGTTTGAGTACATGTTATGATATAAATGTTTATTACAATAAGAGTCTTATATTAAATACTAATATAAGCTATTTTGAATTTTCAGATTCAGTCATGTCAGATTCAGATGAATCGGAGGTTACGTACACGGAGGTTTCCTGCCTATTTGAGGGTTTATCAAACATAGGATCACCGAGAGCCAATGATCACGAGTACCTTGAGCTGCCTTGGATGCCAGAGGACCCATACATAGAGGCCGCTCTTCAGGCCCCACCCTCTCCAGATTACATGCCTGGCCCTGAGGAGCCAGAGCAGGCACCACCTTCACCAGATTATGTTTTAGGACCAGAGCATACTGATGATGAGATTGTTAATGAGGATCAGCCAGATGCTGAGGATGCCTCACCCACTACTCAGTCACCTGACTATGTCCCGGAGTCTGATCCTAAGGCAGACCTGGAGGAGGATGACGATGAGGACCCTGAGGAGGATCCTGTCGATTATCCTGTCGATGGAGGAGATGACGGCGATGACGAGGAGGGGTCATCATAGGATGATGAGGATGATGATATGGACATCGAGGCTGATGATGAGGAGGAGGAGGAGGAGCACCCAGCTCCTGCCGACTCTGTAGTTGTTGCTTTACCAGCTGCTGATCAGGCCTCATCTGCAGAGGAGACAGAGCCGTTCGAGACTGATGAGTCTGCGGCCACACCACCACCACACCCTACATATCGTGTGACAGTTAGGATTTCTATTCCAGCTCCAGTACCTACACCAGTATGGTTTGATGCAGAGGTTGCCAGACTTCTCGCTATATCTACTCCACCATCATCACCGCTCTCCCCATGGTCTTCACCATTTCCCTAGATACCTTCCCCATCACTACCCTCGATACCATCTTCATCAGTATCACCACCACTGCCAGTATCATCACCAGTGCCTGTGATATCTCCATCACCACCTCATAGCCCCATTCGTTCATTAGGCTATCGAGTTGCTATGATACGGCTGAGAGCTGAGGCCGCATCTACTTCCCATTCTCTACCATTACCACCACCCTTCATACTCTCCCCCACCAGATCAGATGCACCATCATCAAGGATACCACAACCCTTGCCCATATCAGTTCCTACTTCATCACCACCATTGCTACTACCCTCTGCTAGTTGTAGGGAGGACAGACCCGAGGTTCCCTTACCACCTCGGAAGAGGTTAAGTGTCGCTTCTGGTCCTAGATATGAGGTAGGAGAGAGCTCATCTGCTGCTGCTGCTAGACCAGTTGGAGGTCTTAGGGCAGACTATGGCTTTGTAGCTACTATGGATAGGGAGATCAGGGGAGATCTGCAGAGATAAGATAGATATGGGTAGCTGATCATACCCGACAGCAGCAGCTTATACAGACATTGACAGTGATGCAGTCATTACAGGGATAGGTGACTACACTACAGGGACAGGTG